>ONZH01016912.1:0-216741 GCA_900303285.1 Rhinella marina | reverse complement strand
CACATCTTGTTTTGAAATCTGCGCCTGGTAAAATAATGGTGGCTTCAGCGCGGTTGCTACTTCATTCGTTTGGTCAGTGGGGGTGATAGCCCCTCACAAATCAAACATTGATGGTCTAAGGATGTACATGGGCCTTAGCCCTTGGTGCATCCCAGCTCAGTGACTTAGCCAAGCCACCTTACCTTGACTGACAGGGCCAGGCTTTGTCATGGTCTGCTTGCCTGGTCCAGAGATGCTTACTGAAGCCCTATTAGCATATAAATAAAATTAAGATATCTCTGGAACAACACAATGGATTTGGGAGATTAAAGGGGTTATCTAAGTGTTTAAGGCTACTTTCACACTAGCGGTTTAAAATTCCGGTATTGAGTTCCGTCATAGGGGCTCAATACCAGAATAAAACGCTTCAGTTTTGTCCCCATTCATTGTCAATGGGACAAAACTGAACTGAAGACAACGGAATGCTCCTGAAAGCATTCCGTTCCGTCTTCAGACCGGAGAACAAACCGCAGCATGCTGCGGTTTGCTCTCCGGTCCAGGCATCCGCCACCAAGAACGGATTCCGGAATGACCCCCCAATGCAAGTCAATGGGGTGGATCCGTCTGGTGTGACCATAATGGTAACCGGATCCGCCCTCCATTGACTTTCAATGGAGTCCCATTACGGATCCAGGTACACATAGACACATACAGACATAACATACACACACATAAAGACATACAAACACACATACATACTTACATGCTCCCCGCAGGTCTTCGGAGCGTCAGGACGGCTCACACAGCGTCACGATTCCCACAGCGCCCTCTGCTGGCGCCTGGTGGAATCGTCAGATGACGATTCCACCAGGCGCCCAGCAGAGGGCGCTGTGGGGAATCGTGACCTGTGTGAGCCGTCCTGACGCTCGAAGACCTGCCGGGGAGCATGTAAGTATGTATGTTTGTTTGTATGTCTATATGTGTGTGTATGTTTATGTGTTGTATATGTATGTACTCGTGTGACATGTGGTGGGGGCCGGAGCGCGGTTCCGGCTCCACACATGTCACTGCGGCAGGCGCCTGATCCGGCAGCCACCCTTCACCTGCGCGGATCAGGCTGCCGCCAGTGTGAAAGTAGCCTAATACTGATGATCAGTGCGTAGCTACCGGGGGGGGGGGGGGGCCAGGGGGGGGCGACGGCTCCGGGCCCAGTGACTCAAGGGGGGCCCATAAAAATAAAAATCTTACTTACCTGTTCTGCGCTGCGGCTGCCAGGTCATAGTGTGCGCGGGCCAGGAAAGAGAGCGGAGCGCGGACCGGAGGGCAGCCGCAGCGCAGAACAGGTAAGAGAGGTTTTTTATTTTTATCTTATGTGGCTGGGTGGGCTGATCTGAGGTCTGATGGGGGCACAATACGCTGATTCTGAGTCTGATGGGGGCACAATATGCAGATCTGAGGTTTGATGGGGCACAATACGCTGATACTGAGGTCTGATGAGGGCACATTAAGCTGATCTGAGGTCTGATGGGGGCACAATACGATGATTTGAGGTCTGATGGGGGCACATATATCTGAGGTTTGATCTGAGGTCTGATGGGGGCACAATACGCTGATCTGAGGTCTGATGGGGGAGGCTGCTTTTGATCTGAGGTCTGATGGGGGCACAATAGGCTGATCTGAGGTCTGATGGGAGATCTGAGGTTGATGGGCACAATACGCTGATCTGAGGTCTGATGGGGGCACATAAGCTGATCTGTGGTCTGATGGGGCACAAACGCTGATCTGAGGTCTGATGGGGCACAATAGGCTGATCTGAGGTTTGATGGGCACAATAGTGATCTGAGGTCTGATGGGGGCACAATACGCTGATCTGAGGTCTGATGGGGGCACAATATGCAGATCTGAGGTTGATGGGGCACAATATCCTGATCTGACGCTGATCTGACTGATGGGGCACATACGCTGATCTGGGTCTGATGGGCACAGTACGCTGATCTGAGGTCTGATGGGGGCACAGTACGCTGATCTGAGGTCTGATGGGGCACAGTACGCTGATCTTGAGGTCTGATGGGGGCACAATACGCTGATCTGAAGTCTGATGGGGGGCACAGTAGGCTGATGTGAGGTCTGATGGGGGCAGCAGTAGGCTGATCTGAGGTCTGATGGGGGCACAATACGCTAATCTGAGGGTCTGATGGGGGTCACAGTAGGCTGATGTGAGGTCTGATGGGGCACAATACGCAATCTGAGGTCTGATGGGGGCACAGTAGGCTGATGTGAGGTCTGATGGGGGGCACATACACTGATCTGAGGTCTGAATGGGGAACACAGTAGGCTGATGTGAGGTCTGATGGGGCACAATACGCTAATCTGAGGTCTGATGGGGGGCACAGTAGGCTGATGTGAGGTGCTGATGGGGGCACAATACGCTGATCTGAGGTCTGATGGGGACACAGTAGGCTGATCTGAGGTCTGATGGGGCACAATATGCTAATCTGAGGTCTGATGGGGGCACAATACGCTGATCTGAGGACTGATGGGGCACAATACGCTGATCTGAGGTCTGATGGGGGGCACATTCTGCTGATCTGAGGTCTGTATGGGGGCAGGGGGAGTGATGTAAAACTGGGGACACGTTTCCTTTAACATAGGAGTCCCCTTGTTTTTTACTCCTATATTTACTGCATTATGTGGTAGAGTATTTAGACTAGGGTATGTAGAAAGTCTATTGTACTGTACTTAGCAGCATAGACGATCTTGCAGTTTATATAGTCATCTTCTAATACAATATTATAACCACAACTAGTAGTATGTGCCTGTGAAGTTGGAAACGTGCGTTTGGGAAGCCAATAAGTGGGGGGCCCACTCAAGTATGTTTCGCCCCCCCTGTGCTGAACCTCTAGCTACGCCTCTGCTGATGATCTATCCTCAGGATAGGTCATCAATATCTGATCGGGAGCGTCTGACAATCGGGACCCCAGCTGATCAGCTGTTTGAAGAGGCTGCAGTGTTCTGGTGAGTGCTGTGGCCTCCTTGCAGCATACCAAGTTCAGCGCCGTACACTGGATAGTGGCTGTGCATGGTATTGCAGCTCAGCCCTTTCACTCGAATGGGACTGAGCTGAGTCTAGGCCATGTGACTGATGAATGAGACATCATAAACCTAGGAAGTGGTCGCCATCTCTTCAAAGAGCTACCCCTACTGATCAGCTACTGATGACCTAATGCTAAGGATACATCATCAGTATTAAACACTCAAACAATCCATTTAAAGTATCATTTTAATCAGGCAGTACCAGCCCTAACAGGTAGTAATGCCTGCTTAATAGGGTTGATCCTGATGACAGGTCTCTTAAGCACCTATAGGGTACAACAACCTTGGAAACTTTGAGGGATTTAGTGAATTAATTAAATGGGTTTTCCAGGCTTAAAGGGAGTCTTTCACTTTTTTTCATCTATATAACTAACAGCAGTGCCCCACAAAAGATTGCAGACACATCCTAGACATTACCTGTGTGCACTGTGTGTCCTGTAATTCATGTCACATCCCAGACATACGTGTGCACTGTGTGTATTACATGTCAATCCCAGACATACCTGTACCATGTGTGTGCACTGTGTGTCTGTATTACATGTCACAATCCCAGACATGCACCTGTGTGCACTGTGTCTGTACATGTATTACATGTCCAGGAAAAGCACTTTTATTTTGCTGGAAACAGCTCCCAAGTGCCCAGCTCTGCTGCTGCAAGTGCCAAACAACCAGACTGAAGAAGGGAGGGCTGCTTTAGCTGCTCATATCTTGGGATTGGTAGCAGATAGAAAAATGGTTCTGACCTTCCATGAAAGTGCATTCCAAGCCTTAGGTGAAAGCATTAAATCCAGTATATCAGAAGATATAGCTGTTAGAAATCGAGTCAGGAGTGAAAGCTGTTTGTACTTTCACTTTCAGCTGGGCACTTGGGAGCTGTTTTCCAGCAGACTAAAAGTGCTTTTCCTGGACATGTAATACACACACACAGTGCACACAGGTATGTCTGGATGTGTCTGCAATCTTCTGTGGGGCAGTGCTGTTAGTTATATAGGTGAAAAACAGGTGAAAACTCCCTTTAACCCTTTCATCCTGGAGGTTTTTTTCGGTATGCATTTTTGTTTTGCGCTCCCTGCCTTCAAACAGCCATAACGCTTTTATTTTTCTGTTCACATAGCTGTATGATCAGGTGAAATTGCAAAAAAAACGCTATTCCGCTACAGTTCTACGGGTTTCTTATTTACAGCGTTCGATGTGCATTAAAACTGACCCGTTACTTTCATTCTACTAGTCAGTACGAATCCGGCAATACCTAATATGTATAGTTTTTCCTGCATTTTGATAGTGATAAAATAATTAGAAAGTTGCCCTTTTATTTTTCCTTGTCATATCTTGACCCCTATAACTTTTTGGTATTTATGTGTATAGAGCTGTATGGGGGCTCATTTTTTGCGGGGCGATCTGAAGTTTTTATTGATACCATTCTGGGGTGTGTATGACTTCTTGATCACTTTTTATTTAATTTTTTTGGAAAAAAAAAGCGACAAAAAACGGCAAATCGCCATTTAGACGCTTTTTTCCGCCACACAATTCGCCGTATTGGAATTTTTTTTTATATTTTAAAAGTACGGGTGTTTTCGGTCACGGTGATACCCATGATGTCTATATTTATTGTTATTTAGGTATTTATTTTTTAATTATACGGAAAGGGGGGTGATTTGAACTTTTATATCTTTTTTATTTTTTATATATTTTTTAACATTTTTTAAAAAATTTTTTTTGACTATTTGAAAGGTCAAATATGAGCTGATATATTGTGGCTTTTTTTTTTTCTTTATGAGCAATCAGGGATTTTCTAGACTCAAAAATCCATGAATTGCTCATTTCTTATCCTGGCCTGCCATCTAGTGGTCAGAATAAGAATTGCACTTTGAAAACTGTAATCCTCACCAGCGAGGATTACAGTTTTCATATGGTGTACAGACACCCCGATTGGCCACATGGGGTGTCTGTACACCACCCGAGCAACGCTTCCGGGTCAGACGCAACTAGATGCCGTGATCACGTGTGATCATGGCATCTAACCGCCCAGCAAGACGCCGCCGATCAAGTAAGTAGCGGCAAGTCTCTGCTGTTAGAAACAGCAGAGACTTTGCCGACCATGACGCCCGCCGCACTTGCGAGCGGGCGCCATGTGCCCGCATCGCCCCAGCGCCGTACATGTATGGCGCTGGGAGTGTAAGGGTTAATATTGATGACCTACACTAAGGGTAGGTCATCATATCAGATTGATGGGGGTTTGACTCCAGCACCCCCGCCGAACAGCTGTATGAAGAGAAGGCATGCACTATGCGTGGTCTACGGTCTCCTGTCTCTCTGCCTGCTGCCATAGACATAGCAATAGCAAGCAGGAAGAGAGACAGGAGACGGCGCGTGCCTTCTCTTCATACAGCTGATCCGCATGGGTGCTGGGAGTTGGACCCCCGCCAATCTGATATTGATGACCTATCCTGAGGATAGGTCATCAATAGTAAAAGCCCAGAGAACCCTTTTAATGTCCCCGAAATGTTACATAACACTAGTATGTCCAATATACTCTTCAGAAGCATGTGCCTGGAGTTTGACGTTAAGAATTAATTATAAGCAGGCTGTTCTAGAAGGAAGCCATGCATATGTTATGCTGCATTTGCTTTTCAGGAAACTCACAAACCACGGTAGCTTTGTACAGAGCAGTGATCTGAGATATGCTTAATAAGCAGCCATCCATCTTCTGTTAAATAGCTCAGCGGACAGTTTTATGAAATATATTTATCAAGTGTCAACCTTTTCCTTTCAATAAAATCTAGATGTGACTACATTGATCTCTGGAACAATAATGTCTCCATTCATAGACAGCGCACTCATTTCCAAATTCTGATATTTTAATGTATTGCACAGCCATGGTGAGGTTAAAGGGAATGTGTCCTCAGAAAATAGCTTTTATTTAAATCTTAACCCTTGTGTAAAAAATATATATATTTTTAGAATTTTTGGTGATTTTTTAAAATTTTTCCATGTGACTTTCTATACATAATAACATAGTAACATAGTAGTTACATAAAAAAGACATCTGTCCATCCAGTTCAGCCTGTTTTCCTATAAGTTGATCCAGAGGAAGGCAAAAAACCCCTGTGAGGTAGAAGCCAATTTTCCCCACTTTAGGGAAAAAAAATTCCTTCCCGACTCCAATCAGGCATCAGAATTACTCCCTGGATCAACGACCCATCTCTAGTAACTATAACCTGTAATGTTATTACCTCCAGAAATACATCCAGGCCCCTCTTGAACTCTTTTAGTGAACTTACCATCACCACCTCCTCAGGCAGAGAGTTCCATAGTCTCACTGCTCTTACCGTAAAGAATCCTCTTCTATGTTTATGTACAAACCTTCTTTCCTTCAGACGCAGAGGATGTCCCCTCGTCACAGTCACAGTCCTGGGGATAAATAGATGATGGGAGAGATCTCTGTACTGACCTCTGATATATTTATACATAGTTATTAGATCTCCCCTCAGTCGTCTTTTTTCTAAAGTAAATAACCCTAATTTTGATCATCTTTCTGGGTACTGTAGTCCACTCATTCCAGTTATTACTTTAGTTGCCCTCCTCTGAACCCTCTCCAGCTCTGCTATGTCTGCCTTGTTCACAGGAGCCCAGAACTGTACACAGTACTCCATGTGTGGTCTGACTAGTGATGTGTAAAATGGCAGGACTATGTTCTCATCATGGGCATCTATGCCTCTTTTGATGCAGCCCATTATCTTATTGGCCTTGGCAGCAGCTGTCTGACACTGGTTTCTGCAGCTTAGTTTGCTGTTCACTAAAATTCCTAGGTCCTTTTCCATGTCAGAGTTACCCAGTGTTTTACCATTTAGTATGTACTGGTGACTTGCATTATTCCTTCCCATATGCATAACTTTACATTTGTCAGTGTTAAACCTCATCTGCCACTTCTCTGCCCAAGCCTCCAGTCTATCCAGATCCATCTGTAGCAGTGTACTGTCCTCTTCTGTGTTAATTACTTTACACAGTTTAGTGTCATCTGCAAAAATTGATAATTTACTGTGCAAGCCTTCTACAAGATTATTAATAAATATATTGAAGAGAATAGGGCCCAATACTGACCCCTGTGGTACCCCACTAGTGACAGTGACCCAATCTGAGTATGTACCATTAATAACCACCCTCTGTTTTCTATCACTGAGCCAGTTACTTACCCACATACAGACATTTTCTCCCAGGCCAAGCATTCTCATTTTATATACTAACCTTTTATGTGGTACAGTGTCAAATGCTTTGGAGAAGTCCAGATATACGACATCCATTGATTCGCCGCGGTCCAGTCTAGAACTTACCTCCTCATAGAAACTGATTAAATTGGTTTGACATGACCGATCCCTCATGAAGCCATGCTGATATGGAGTAATTTGCTTATTTTCATTGAGGTACTCCAAGATAGCATCTCTTAGAAAACCCTCAAACAGTTTACCCACGACAGATGTTAAACTTACCGGCCTATAGTTCCCGGGCTCTGTTTTTGGACCCTTTTTGAATATTGGCACCACATTTGCTATGTGCCAATCCTATGGAACACTCCCTGTCAGTATAGAGTCCTTAAATATCAGAAATAAGGGTCTGGCGATGACATTACTTAATTCTCTTAGGATACGGGGGTGTATGCCATCCGGTCCTGGCGATTTGTCTATTTGAATCTTTTTAAGACGCAGCTCTACTTCTTCCTGGGTCAGACAGGGCACTTTTAAAGGGGAATTTACTTTTATATTCTGCATTTCATCTGACAGTTTATTTTCCTCAGTGAATACAGTGGAGAAAAAGATATTTAGTAGCTTTGCTTTCTCCTCATCGCTCTCTGCAACTCCCCCCTCATTACTCTGTAAGGGGCTGACACCTTCAGATTTATACTTTTTACCATTTATATAATTAAATAACATTTTAGGGTTAGTTTTACTCTCTTTGGCGATTAATCTCTCGGTCTCTAGTTTGGCTGTTTTTATTTGTCTTTTACATATTCTATTTTTTTCCTTGTAGTTTTTCAATACTTCCTCGCTTCCCTCCTGTTTTAGTAATTTAAATGCTTTCTGTTTGTCATTTATTGCTTTCTTTACAGTTCTATTTATCTACATTGGTTTTTTCTTGTTTTGTTTTCTTGTTCCTTAACCTTTTATTCCCATAAGGTATGTACCTCTCACAATTAGATATTAGGATGCTTTTAAAAATCTCCCATTTTGTGGCTGTATTTTTATTTTTGAGGACTTTGTCCTAGTTAGTTAGGCCTATGGCCTCTCTTAGTTGGCTAAATTTTGCTGTTTTGAAGTTTGGTATTTTTGTTCCTCCCTGAAGAAACGCTCTTTTGAATGACAGTTGGAAGGTTATTATATTATGGTCACTATTTCCCAGGAGTCCCCCGACCTGCACACCTGTTGTTCTGTCAGGTCTATTGGTTAATACTAAGTCCAGTATGGCCGTCCCTCTAGTCGGGTCCTGAACCAGTTGGGAAAGGTAATTGTCTTTGGTTAGTTCCAAGAACCTGTTTCCTTTATGAGATATACAGGTTTCAGTTTCCCAGTCTATAGCTGGGTAGTTGAAGTCTCCCATAATAACGACCTCATTATGATTTGCCGCCTCGTCTATTTCATTTAGAAGTAGATTTTCTATGGGCTCTGGTATACTAGGGGGTTTATAATAAACTCCTAGTAGTATTTTATTATTGTTTTTGGCTCCATTTATTTCTACCCACAGTGACTCCACATGTTCATGTCCCTCACTTATATCTTCCCGCAGTGTGGGCTTTAGACAGGACTTTACATAAAGGCAGACCCCTCCCCCTCTCCGGTTTTGACAATCCTTTCTAAAAAGACTGTAACCCTGTACGTTAACAGTCATAGGTATCATCCAGCCATGTCTCAGTTATTCCCACTATGTCATAGTCCTCCTCACACATCACTAATTCCAGTTCACCAATTTTATTAGTCAGGCTTGTGGCATTAGTGTACATACACTTAAGAGGTCTATGTATATTTTTTACCCCCCTTTTTAAATTACTATTACCTATGAAGTGAATATCCGGGGTTTTTGGGTTACTTTGGTTGATGTTTTGCCCAATATTCTCCCTACATTCCTCACTAATCCCAACCCCCACTAACCCCCCACTCTCCCCTCCTATGACCCACTCTCTATCTACACTATCTACCCCCTTATTAGTATTACCCCCCACCCTCCCCCCAGATCCTAGTTTAAAAGCTCCTCCAGTCATCTAACCATTTTTTCCCCCAGGGCAGTTGCACCCTCCCCATTAAGGTGCAGCCCATCCCTACTATAGAGTCTGTAGCCGACAGAGAAGTCGGCCCAGTTCTCCATGAACCCAAACCCTTCCTTCCTACACCAGCCTCTGAGCCACTTATTTAACTCCCTAATCTCCCGTTGTCTCTCTAGTGACGCTTGTGGCACTGGTAGTATTTCTGAAAACACTACCTTGGAGGTCCTGGACTTGAGCTTCTCTCCTAGTTCCCTAAAATCATTTTTAAGGACCTTCCATCTCCCCCTGACTTTGTCATTGGTGCCACTGTGTACCATGACCGCCGGGTCTTCCCCAGCCCCACCCAGCAATCTGTCAATCCAATCCGCGATATGCCGAACCCGAGCACCCAGGAGACAACACACTGTTCGGCATTCACGGTCTCGGCGACAGATGACCCTGTCTGTCCGCCTAATTATAGAGTCCCCTACCACCAGCATCTGTCTGGCCTTTGCTGCTCTCCTTTTCCCATCCTTCCTGCAGCTGTCATCCTCCTGGTTTCTAGGAGAAATGGCCTGCTGCAGTGTCGCTGGTCCTGGGCTTTCATCCCTAATATCAGCCAAACAGGCATATTTACTAGGGTGTTCCAGCTCAGGACTAGCCTCCCTGGCACTTTTCCCTCTACCCCTCCTTACTACATTAACCCAACTGCTGACCTGATAGTCCTGCTCTTTCCCATCTCCATCCTCCTCCTCTTCACTGACCCCAGCCAGTGTCTGCACTGTGAGGTCTAAGCCTCTCTCCAGGTGTTTAATGCCCCTAAGTATGCCAAGCTGCTTATTTAGATCCAAGATCTGGGCTTCCAAATATGCAACGTGATTGCATCTAGTGCAAATGTATTAACCTTGAATGGTTCTTCAAGGCATGCATACATTGCACAGGACACACACTTAGTAGCATTGTCCATGGAGCACCTGCTAGATGGGGATATACAGTACAGTATAGAAAAACAGTAAATATGCAATTAGTTGTGGTTTGCTGTAGCTGGAGGACTACAAATCAAGTTACAACACACAAGGAAAATCTCTCCAACCTTACGTTTTGCTCCTGGTCTTAACCCTTTCATGACCGGACCTATAAAAGGCCTGAATGTCCAGGCAACTTTTTGTGATTTGGGCACATGGTGGTTTAGTGACCCTAATTTTTTTTTATTTGTTTGAATACCAAAATAATTTTTGCAATTTTTTTTACTTGACACTTAGGACTTTTTATTAGAATGTTTTTTTCAAAGATTTTTTATATTTTTTTAGGTTTAATTTGGACGAAAACCACTAATTCTTATTAAAAAAAAGTAATTTTTTTTTAAATTATAGATTTTTATTTTTTAAATATAAAAACTGACACACAAATTAATTATTGTAATGGGTTCCCTATTTCATGACGATCGTTTTGATATATAACATTTATATATTTTACAATGACAAGTAATACCTATATATTGATAACAGAGCATTCAACATTTACTATGGGTGATATCAGAGCTTATCTACTACCTCCTGACCTCTGCACAGGTCACACAGCATGCCTAGAAAGTCAATCTCCTGTCCATTGTGTCTATGGCCCATGTGGCAGCTCTCAAGGAACAGGAAGTCTTAGAGGGGTTAATCCATGACTAATGTAAAAAAAAGAAAATCCGATATCACATACTACATGACAACCTCTTTCTAAGAAGAAAGGGATGCAAAAGAGCTCTTAACAAGCTCTGCTTCTGATGCCACCAGATGTAAGGCAGCTATCCTATAAGTCAATGTTCGACCCTTTAAATAAAAATGACTTGGATAATAAATAAGCCAGTGTCTCATCTGCAGACAGCTGTTTGGGGGTGATTGCCCCTCATCAGTGCGGAGCAGAGAGTACTGGCTTAACTGGGTGAGAGGCCTAAGTCTGGTGGCATTAGAGTCAGAGCATCCCTTTCTTCCCAGAATTCCAGGAGCATGTATGGCCTATAAGTCTCCTCACGTGACTAATGCGCGCTCTCCCCAAGGAGAGATAGTACCCCCTCAAAACCTCTTTCTAATAAAAGTAGAACCAGTCCTGTACCTCAAGTGGATCCGGAGATATCCTCATTCATTGCTGCAATAGCCCTGCTAGATTTATTTCAAGGAGGTCATGCACTCTCAGGGGCTGTATCCTTTCTACTGCAGTTGTTTGCAGTTTAAAGGGGTTATCCAACCCCTATAATGACCCCCTTAATGTCCGTACCCCTCAGATAGATTATACTTACCCAACTCCCTGCACGGTCGCCACTGCATCTCCATGTCACGTGGATCAAAACATCCGGCAACATGGGGGGGGGGGCGGCCAATAGCAGGCTGCGATGGGGACGAGCTTCAGTAGCATCACTAGGGAGGCTCGTCCCAATTGTGGCCTGCTATTGGCTGCCCCCCACCATATGTTTTGATCCACGTGATGGGGAGATGCAGTGCATCAGGAGCGACGCGGGTGTCGGGGAGTGGGGTAAGTTGTCACGCGCAGGTGTGTGGGGGGGGAACCAAACCGAGCGTAGGAGGGAAAGGAGATTAAGCCTAGAAACTAAGGAAGGAAGATGGACACTTCCTAAAGGAAACCCTGGCTCAATTTCTGTCTATCTACCAGTATGAACAGGCCTCAAAGGTAGGCAAGTTCATACACAGAAACCTAAACACCGAACTGACCCTATAGGACCCTGGAACTAATGACAGGAATGAGTCTACCTGTTCCTCCAAAAGGAAGGACGAACAGGAGTCTCCCTTAGGCCTCTTTCACACGAGCGTTACGGATTAGGTCAGGATGCGTTCAGGGTGCATTCAGGAAAACTCTCACCATTTCATCTTTTAGCAACGATCAGTGAAAAACGCACTGCATCCGCACTTACTTCAGGATGCAATGCGTTTTTCACTGAAGCCCCATTCACTTCTATGGAGCCAGGGCTGCGTGAAAAACGCAGAATATAGAACATGCTGCGTTTTTCACGCAACGCAGAACTGATACGTGAAAAAAAATGCTCATGTACACAGACCCATTGAAATGAATGGGTCAGGATTCAGTGCGGGTGCTATGCGTTCATGTCACGCATTGTACCCGCACGGAAAACTCGCTCGTGTGAAAGGGGCCTTAGGCCTAATAACAAAACAACAGGGAAAAGTAACAAAACACACAGAAGGGAAAAGGAAACTTATCTTTCAATGAAGAAATGGAGGCTCCAGGATCTCAGCTGAGAACCAAAGTACTGCTCACCACAACAACAACTGAAGCTATAAACCGCAAGGAATAGTGGGAGAAGAAGCAATAAATAGGGGAGGGACAATAACCACACCAGGAAAAGGGTGTGCAAAAGGGTGTGGTAAATACCAACAACAAAAAAGGAAAACATGCCAGATTATATCACGTGTTGCCAATCTGACAGACCTCCTGTTACCTGTCACAGGAATGTCCGTGACATGAGTATGACCTATCTGAGGGACCCAGGCATTAGGGGGGTGATTATAGGGCTTGGATAACCCCTTTAAGGATGGAACTGAGCATGTGCTTCCATCTCAGTGAAAAGGACAGAGAAATTAGAAAAATACCAAACAACCGGTAACAATATACAGATAACTCAGTGGCTATACAAAATTTTTCATTACATGCAATTACAAAAGTATTCAGCTCCAGGTGCTGGTTTGAAAAGTGTAACATATTTAACATTTTTAAGGCTTGGTGACCAGTGTGAAAACTGCATAATTTTATACATTATTTAAAACATAGATAGTAACACGACAAAAAAACTTGCCAAAAATCCTCACGTAATTTATATCGAAAATATAATTTTCTGATGGCACATTCTTCTATACAAACGTCATTGTAACATACAAGGAAAGTCCAGTTTAATGAGAGTTTCATGTTGGAAAGATTCATTAGGGAACCTTTGATGCTCACTAATGAGTACTTTGGCCTGAATCTGCAGTGGAAGACACTGGCGGTGGGTGACACAGCACTGTATAGATTTCTACGCTCTTGGAGATGCGTTGCTCACTTTCATTTCACATGCCGGTGGCGTACAATTATATAGGCTGCCAACTAATAGCTCCAGCAACAGATAGGAACAAATGGGATCTAAAACGCCGGTCTTAATAAAGCCCTGCACTGTCGGTGGATCCGCCGCTGTTATGAAGAGGTGCCGGCCTCTATATAGCTTCGGCGCATCCAGCACTGCTTCTAAATGTGAGAGAGCTTCTGAGCGTCTTACATTTAGACTATTTTTTACGCCTAAGGGCCCATTCACATGACCTTATGACCGGTCTGCACTTTTGCGGAATGGGTCCTGACCCATTCATTTCATGCATCCGTAATTCCGTTCCGCGGCCCAACAAAAAAAGATAGAACATAGGGATTTTCTATAATAGTGCTGGCCACGTGCGTTCCGCAAATTGTGTTTTGCGGATCCGCAAAAGACTACGGTCATCTGAATGAGCCCTTAAATAGGTGTAAAAAATGATGAATGAGACGGGTCTGCAGGACAGTCCCCTTCCCGCCACGCCCACTTTTTTAGACCTGGTGTGAGCGGGGAAAAGATTAACTATCCCGTGGATCAAAACATCTGGCGACGGGGGGAGCAGCCAATAGCAGGTCACAACGGTGACCCAGCCTCCCTAGCATTACAGCGTGCTATTGGCTGCTCCCCCTATCGCCTAATGATTTGATCTGCGCGATGGGGAGATGCAGCAGGGGCCTTGCACGGATCCGGAGGGACAGGGGTGCCGGGGAGCAGGTAAGTATGCCCTAGAGGAGGGCCCTGGGCATTCTGGGGGTCATTATAGGGATTGGATAAACCCTTTAAGTTTCCTAAGAGGACAAAAAATAGGTTAAATAAAGTTTTTCAAAATATAAAAATATTTTTTTAAAAAAAAAAACATTATCATATTACAAATTTAAAAAATAAACATAATTGTCATCGCCACATCCATAAATGTCCAATCCACTAAAATATCATGTTATTTATATCTCACACTAAATGCCAGAACCCAAATACCATTTTTTCAGTCTCCTGGCCTCCTTCATGAAGTGGACTAAAAAAAGATCAAAAAGTTGCATGCTCCCCAAAATAATACCAATAAAAACTAAAGCTCACCCTGAAGTAAACAAGCCCTTACACACCTCTTTTGATGGAAAAAGTTTTGGGTTTCAGAATATGTCAACACAACCTATTTTTTGGGTTGTTTTTTTTTTAAAGTAGCAAAACGTAATGAAATTTTTGAATAAATGTAATTGGACTGACCCATAGGACAAGGTTATAATTTTAAAGAGGAGCTGCACCCTCTCCTGATATGTCTGTTTTAGTAACTACTTGCATTCCTCATGTAATAATAATTCTAGCATCTATTCTTATGGCTCTATAGTGTGCTATCCCTATATTATTCCTACTAGAAGTAGGAAACCTGGGGTCCTCCAGGCACAGCGCTCCCCGCTCCGTTCTCAATATAGGTGCGGGTCCCAGCGGTGCGGCCCGCACCTACCAGATAATGGGGGCATATCCTAGTGATATGCCCCCATTGTCTAAGATGGGAATACCTCTTTAAGCAGTAAATGCTGTAAAAATGAAACCTATTCAACAATGGCAGAATTACGTTCTTGTTGTTTTCACTGCACAAATATTTTTTCAGTTTTGCAATAAATTGGTGCCATTAAAAATACAACTTGTCCTATAAAAAAAAAAAATGACAGCAGACAAAGGCGAGGTCACAGACAAGTCAACCACCAAACAGTGTCCAAAATCAAACACGGTCAAATAACAGGTCAAATACCGGGAGATCACATCCAAGGCGAAATCAGTAATCAGAGGCAAAGTCAGAGAAACAGGCAAAGGGTTAGTGATCCAGAGAAACAAGCTCACAACTAGCTATGGAGGCAGGAATACCAATCAGCAGCAACTCTGACCAGCACCTGCCTGTTTAAAGAGTCCGTCCACAGGAAGCATGTGACACCAGAACCAAGCCTGATTGGTCCAGGGTCCTTACTCCCTCATAGGTCAACCTATGTAGCAACCGAGAGGGACGCCAGCGACGCCACCATAGTGCAGCCAGACGTTAAGTACATGACAGATGTCAGAACTCAGGGATCCCTACAAATCCCTAAAAGACATATCCAGTGAAACCTGAAAATCTATGCATAAGTGAAGTCCCCCGCATTGGGTACCTTCCATAGAGGCCGACCGTGCCACTGCTATGGAACCCACAGTTCTAAACTGCTTTCATACTTCCTGACACACACAAATGGGGCGCTCTCTATATAGAGAGTTCCTAGTAGTTGTCTAAATCAATATGCACTGAGCTCCCCCTAGTGGTGGCTGCAGGCAGTGAGAGTTTTATCATTTAAAGGAGTATTCTCATCCTCATGATATACCAAAAATGCCTGATAGGTGCAGGTCACACGCCTATGTCAACAAATGGAACCCACTTTGACACCACGGTTGGCTGCACATGTGTGACTCTCTCTTTTCACTTCTATATGAACTCCAAAAATCAACAAGTAAGCGTGCTTGGCTATTTTTGTATCTTCCACAGAAGTGACTAGAGAGCCGCACATGTATGGCCACCTCTGTGTTCACAGTGTCTTAAACATGGGGCTAAATTCTTAAGGTGTCTGCAGGTCCCAGGGGTGAGACCCGCACCTGTAGATATACTATAAATGTTGAGATGGGAATACCCCTGTTATAGATGACTATCCTCAGGTTAGTGTATAAGCAGCAAAAATGTCACCTATAGAAGGGAATAAGCAGTCCGCCCTAGATGGTTAGCTCTTACCAATCGAGATCATGTTGAACCCTTTCAGCCCCGGAGGGTTTTTTTGTTTGTTTTTTTTTTGCGTTCCCTGCCTTCATACAGCCATAACTTTTTTTTATTTTTCTGTACACATAGCTGTATGAGGACTTGTTTTTTTGCGGGACAAGTTGTACTTTCTAACGCCACCATTTAATATTGCATATGATGTAGTGGGAATCGGGAAAAAAATTCCAAACTGGGTGAAATTGCAAAAAAAAACGCAATTTCCGCCACAGTTTTACGGGTTTTTTTTATTTACGGCGTTCGATGTGCATTATAACGGACCAGTTACTTTCATTCCACAGGTCAGTACGAATCTGACGATATCTAATATGTATAGTTTTACTTGCGTTTTGATAGTGATAAAATAATTATAAAGTTGGAATTTTTTATCTTTTTTTTTGTCGCCATATTTTGACCCCTATAACTTTTTGGTATTTATGTGTAGGGAGCTGTTTGGGGGCTCATTTTTTGCGGGGCGATCTGAACTTTTCATTGATACCATTCTGGGGTGTGTAGGACTTTTTGATCACTTTTTATTAATTTTTTTTTTAGAAAAAAAAGCGACCAAAAACGGCAAATCGGCCATTTTGATGCTTTTTTCCGTTTTGCTGATTTCCATACGGAAAGGAAATTTTTATATACTTATAATATGGGCGTTTTCGCACACGGCGATACCCATGATGTGTATTTTTTTTATTTTTTACTACTTTTATTTTCATTTTTGGAAAAGGGGGGTGATTTGAACTTTTATGTTTATTTTTTTTAAAAAAAATTTATTTCATTTTTTTACACTTTTTTATAGTTCCCATATGGAACTATTACAAGCAATCATCTGATTGCTTATATCATAGACTCCAATGCATTAGCATTGGAGTCTATGAGGATTTTACTGCTTTCCTATGGAGCCCTATTACACAGAATGTCTCCATAGGAAAGTCTATGCAGCAGCCTCCTGTCATTCACTATGACAGGGGCTGCTGCATACACGCCCTGGCTCCTCCGATCGCCACACGGGGGAGCCGGAGCAACACCGGAAGCGCGCGCTTCCGGTGTTTTAAGCCCTCGGATGCCGTGGTCAGGATTGACCGCGACATCCGAAGCGTTAAATGTCCGTGATCGGCATTACTGCCGTTCGCGGTCAAAAGCCTGTTCAGGAGCGGGCGCCATCTTTAAACACGCGCACCGTACTAGTATGGCGCTGGGCGCGAAGGGGTTAAAGCAAAAGTGGACATCAACATTCTTGACAAATTTGGGTTTTATAGTGCCTTCCTCCAAAACGCCATGTGACATTTCGGCCCCTAAGGAGCTTTTTTTCAATGTCTAAACACCATGCCTGTAAGAAGCCTTTTTTATGCCCAAAACGGCCATTACTTGGCTTCAAATATGACTTCTTAAAGACTGAAATGTTGCACGGTGTTTTGGATGAAGGCACAATAAGATCAAGATTTGGCAGGAATGCTGATGGCTACTTTTTCTTCCTTCATTATTCTCAGCAGAGGTCATCAGTATCCAATCGGTGGGGTCTGACACTCTGTTTCCTGCAGCTTCTGGCTCCAGAACTTTGAATGCAAATTGTGCTTCCGGCTCCGTTCAAAGTGTACTCACCATGTTGGGTCACTGCAGCTCAGCATCCATTCAAGTCAATGACACTGGAGCTGGTCCGTGTAGAAGTGGGGTGTTGGAGGGAGCCCCACTGATCAGATATTTATGATCTATCCTGAACAGGGCTGGACAGGCCCACCAGGGGATCCTGGCTCTGACACCATAATGGGCCTCAAAAATACAGAAAAAAATAACTAATTTGGCTGCCTTTCGACACTTGCTATTAGGATGCATTTCCTCTAGTGGGTCCCAGAAAACCAAGTCTAAGGCTTCATTCACACGTCCATATTTGTGCACATCCTGGAAAACGGTCAGTTTTTTGCGGATCCGTTGTTCTGCAAAAAACTCAGTTTTTCCAGGACATCCGTTCCACTTTTCCGTAAAAAACGGAAAGGATGTATCCATATGTTATCCGTTTTTTGCGGATCCGCAAAAAACGGAAGGATGAATAACATCTGTACCTTTCCTTTTTTTCTCTCCCCTCCTGGAACGGAATCCACAAATACGGATGACATGCGGATGCCTTTCCGCATGTCTTCCGCATTTTTTGCGGATCCATAGACTTTCATTGTGCTACGGACCGCAATTCGGGAGAAAAGTAGGACAGGAGGATTTCTTTGTGCGGACAGTCGGAACGGACACACGGATGCGGACACCACACGGTGTACTGTCCGCATTTTTTTGGGACCCATTGAAATGAATGGATCCGCATCCTATCCGCATAATTGTCCGCAATTGTGGAAACGGATGCGGAATGCGGACACATTATACGGATGTGTGAATGAGGCCTAATGCTGATCCTGAGGACAGGTCATCAAGGAGCCTAGAAAAACCTGTAGAGGAACAAAAAAATCAAAATGGCCAAATCAGTTTTTGGTCACTTTGCTCCCTGAAAAAATTGTGTTTACACAAAAATATAATTACTGTATTTTTCACTTTATAAGACGCACCTGATGATAAGACGCACCCCAGGTTTAAGAGAAGGAAAATAAGAAAACAATATTTTTCATCAGACCTCATATCAGATCCTCAGATCTGAACCCCATAAATATCAGGACATCAGATCAGACCCCATATCAGCCCTCCATGTCTGAGTCCCATCAGCCCTCATTGTCAGACCCCCCAGAGTTTCTTGCCAAAACCATCAGACCTCAGATCAGAATAAAATAAAAAAACTTCTCTTACTTCTCCTGTGCTGCGGCTCCTCTCCATCTCCAGTCACGCTCCCATGTCTTCTCCGGCCCGGCTGTACTGTCACCTGTGTGCAGTGTCAGGTCCTAGTGTGCGCACTACGTCCTGACGCTGTATGTGCAGTGGAAGCACTCACTGGTATTTGCTTTATAAGACACATGGCCACCCCCCTGCCCGACTTGTGGGGGGAAAAAGTGCGTCTTATAAAGCGAAAGATACGGTAATACAATATACATCAAGCTCTGAAAAAACAAGTCCTCACACAGCTCTCTAGACAGAAAGTTATGGGTGGAAACATGCAGATGCAAAGAAAAAAAATGTGATCATAATAAAAAATATATCAGTTTTATATCGCAGTAATAATACTGACCCGCAGATGACATGTCATTGTTAGCACACAAAAAAGGACAAAAACAAAACCCAAACAATTGTGGATTTACAGTTTCATCCCAAAAATTTAAATTTTTTTCCAGGTTTTCAATACAAGATACGGTAAATTCAGCGGTGCCATAAAAAAATACTTAAAAAAATTAAAAAATTGGTCTGGTCCCAAAGGGATTAATTAAAAAAAAAAAAAAAACACCCTGGAAATCTGCTCAAAGGGGTCCAAGAACCAGTGTTTTCTGCACCAGTGTGGACATCCAAGAGTTGTTCGAAAGTAAAAAAAAAAAAACTATGTTCACATCTGCGCTAATCCTTTATGTTATTGAAGGCAGAACAACGAAAATAATTGCCAAATTCGGCACATAATGGAAATAAACTATGTCCAAAACACGTAGGTCTGTTTTTTAATCGGTGTACAAGATGTTTTATGGATTTTGCCATTAAACCTAGAGGCTCCGCTCTCTCTACAACTGCAGCAACCTCTGCACTTTGATTGACAGGACCAGACAAGCGTTATGTCATTTTCACTGCCTGGCCCTGTCAATCAAAGTGTAAAGGGAGTATGGCGGTCGCAGAACATCTTCGTATTTCTGGTCATGATGTCATCACCGAGCAACAAACATCTCGTCGCTGTCGCCTCATTTACGAAAACTGTCTAAAGGAAAAAGTAGTTCCTATGGCAACCTATCACAGCACAGCTTTCATTTTACATAACATTAAAGCTCCACTGCGATTGGTCAGCATGGTCGGTTAGTCAAGCATACCAACCAATCAGAATTCAGCTTTCATTTTTTTTTCAAACTGCTGTGGAAAAACTGAAAGCTGAGCTCTGATTGGTCGCTATGGGCGACGGGGACTGTTTTTGTTTGAAACAGTTTTGATGAAGGAGGCCCATTGTTTCTCCTCATGTTTTTAGGAAACTTGAACCTTCCGGCACACACCAAACACCGTGTATAGACTTCTGTCTGAGCCTCACGTCACCCACAGGACATGCCAGTGACGTCACATGCGTCCTGCTCGTTCCCGTGCGCCAGGAACGCGCAGCCGTTGTTCTGCAGCAAGCATTTTTTTTTTCGGCTCGGGCGGTGCGCGAGCATGACGTCATCGCGCCTCGCTGTGCGGCTTCCGCGTGCTGGCGACTGTTGGGAGCGCGCGTCCCTCCCTGCTTACTGACCCCCCTCCTTCTTCTCCCCGGTTCCCTCACTTCCGCTTCACTGATGGCTCAGACTGCGGCCGCAGGGTCCGGCGCTAAAGTCGGGTGATTATTTACAACGGGCCGCCCCGGTTCTGTCCGCCCGAGGAGTACTCTACGTGGACGCGTCGCTGAGGTAGGACACGGTGGAGAAGTGACGGGTGGCGGCTGCTGGGACGGGAGTCTGGTGCCAGGGCTGAGATCATGGACAGGGAGCTGCTGTGAGAAATGACTTGGTGAAACTGTTGGCCCGAGTGAGACTGGCACCCGGTGCCCATGGGTTGTTACAGGGACTCTTGTGAGGAAGGTGGTGCCCTGGAAGTGGGCAGCTGTACCCGACAGTGGGCATATAGCAGCTGGGCTCTGGAGTGTGCCAGGAGCTGGGTTCTCGGCTTTCAGGCTTGATGCCCATGGGCAGTGTCTGAGGACTAACAAGGTGCCAGGACCAGAGGCTTTTTCAGTAGCTCTGTGGGAAATGTGACTCCAAACTGTGCCCATAAAGGAAGGTGCCAGCTGAGGGTACCCAACAGCCTGTAGAATGGGTGACATATTATGTGCCACTGACTGTGCCCATGATGTTAAAGAAACAATGTGTGCCAGCACTCAGAAACATGTTGCCAGCTGAGGGTACCCAACTGCCTGTAGAATAGGTGACCATATAGTGTGCCCGTATGTGCCACTGACTGTACCCATGAGACTGAAGAAACTGAATGGGTGCCAGCACTCAGCATCATGGTGCCAGCTGAGGGTACCCGACTGCCTCTGTATAACGAGTGACCTTTTAATGTGCTTGCTGTGCCACTGACTGTACCCATGAGACTGAAGAAACTGAATGTAGACCAGCTGTGCCATCTGGGGGTACCCGACTGCCTGTAGAATGGGTGACCATATAATGTGCCACTGACTGTACCCATGAGAATGAAGAAACTGAAAGCACACCAACTGTGCCATCACTCAAACATGGTGCCAGCTGAGGGTACCCAACAGCCTGTACAATGGGTGACATATAATGTGCCTACTGTGCCACTGACTGTACCCATGAGACTGAAGAAACTGAATGCACACCAGCTGTGCTAAGCTTTCAGGCTGGATGCCCATGGGCAGTGTCTGAATACTGACAAGGTGCCAGGACCAGAGGCTTTTTCAGTAGCTCTGTGGGAAATGTGACTCCAAACTGTGCCCATAAAGGAAGGTGCCAGCTGAGGGTTCCCAACAACCTGTGGAATAGGTGACCATATAACGTGCCCATATGTGCCACTGACTGTACCCATGAGACTGAAGAAGCTGAATGTACACCAGCTGTGCCATCTGAGGGTACCCGACTGCCTGTAGAATGGGTGGCCAATCCA
This sequence comes from Rhinella marina, assembly GCA_900303285.1. Lineage (NCBI taxonomy): Eukaryota > Metazoa > Chordata > Amphibia > Anura > Bufonidae > Rhinella > Rhinella marina. Next base: position 194,877 of record ONZH01016912.1, on the reverse strand, counting down.
TATAATATGCCTGTGTACTTGGTGCCCATATATGCCAGGTTACTGACACAAACTGTGTCCATGATCCTGGAAATACTATGTACCAGCTCTGCATACCCAACTGCTTGTGGAACAGGTGTCCATATAATGTGCCTGCTGTGCCACACTGCCACAAACTGTGCCCATGAGACTGAAAAAACTGCAGACCAGCTGTGCCAGCACTCAGAGACATGGTGCCAGCTGAGCGTACCTGACTGCCTGTAGAATGGGAGATCATATAATGTCTGTGTACTGGGTGCCCATACGTGCCTGCCTGCTGTGCCACTGGCTGCTCCTTAGTGCCCACAGACTGTCAGTAGGCTGCCCGTAAAGCTCAGGTGTGAGTGAACTAATTTCTTCACCTTTTGACGCTGTATGCACTTCTTCATTTTCTGGCTAAACCTGATGGTTCCCTTACCAGTCAGTAGGGTACTCAGGGCATCGTTGGTACGCTGGGCATCGTTGGTATGCTAGGTTGCCTTCTGTTTTGTGATTGGGCAGACTGTTATGGTTATCAGGATGTAATTGTGAACGGAGCCTAAACGCATGCAGTAGATGCGCCCTGGTGCGGGTTTATTTTCCCCGTGAGCCCTGTCGTTCCCCTTCACACGTGGATCCTTAGGACTGCGCTTTACTGGTATCTATTTTCCCACCCTGCCGAACAGACACAGCTGCCACAGATGGCACTTTGTGAACCTGAAACGCGTCTGTTCCTGGCTGTAATGTCTGCCGCAGACCTGGGCTGTGTCACAGCTGCCGGATACTAGACACTTGTCACATACAGTAAGTGCTAGCTGCTGCTGTGCTGTCTGTATGGGGGGGACAGCTCTGCTTTCTGATATCCGGGTATACATTGGCTTTGCAACCTGTGGCTCTTCAGCTGTTGAAAAACTACAACTTCCATCATGCTCTGCCAGCCTGCAGCTGTTGGAGTGGTACCGGACGCAGCTCTCCAACAGTAGTGGTCTGCAATAGAAATGAGCGGAGTTCCGCACCTGTGATGGGTTGCCCCCAAAGCTGAGAACGCCCCTCCTGCCACTTGATTGACAAGGTTGGACATCTCCGCAGGTCCTGTTGTGGCGTAAGTGCAGGGGCTCTGCTTCCTCAAGTGGTGCAGTGACTGCTTTGTACCGCCACCTGGTAGTGTGGCACTGCAGGCGGAGTTGCTGCTCCAGAAGTGGCATCGGAGAAAGCGTCGCTATTCAGAGGTGGTTCTCAGCTTTGGGGGCACCCCATCACAGGTGCAGAAGTCTGCTTGATGAGACGAATCGGTTCACTCCTCTCTAGTCTGAAATCTTCTGATGGATGGAACTACAACTCCCATTATGTTCTGACACTTGCTGCAGTCTGCTGCCCTGTCCTGTACACCAGTGCGTTTCACTTATGTTTTAACTTATCTTTGGTTGTATGGTGATATGTGTCTGGAAGATCTGGTCCTTGAGGATCTTGGGAGAGCTGGATGACAGTCCTGAAACAGGTGGTACCATGAGACATTTGCGGACAATGACTTCTGTTTAGGCCTCATTCACACGTCCGTATTTGTGCACATCCTGGAAAACGGTCAGTTTTTTGCGAATCCGTTGTTTCGCAAAAAACTCAGTTTTTCCAGCACATCCGTTCCATTTTTCCATAAAAAACGGAAAGGATGTATCCATATGTCATCCGTTTTTTGCGGATCCGATGGGATGAATAACATCTGTACCTTTTATTTTTTTGGAACGGAACAAGCAAATGCGGATGACATGCAGATGTCTTTCCGCAAGTCATCCGCACTTCTCGCGGATCCATAGACTTTCATTGTGCTACGGACCGCAAAATCGGGATAGAAGTAGGACAGAAGGATTTCTTTATGCGGACACACGGATGCGGACAGCACACGGTGTACTGTCCGCATTTTTTTCAGGATCCATTCAAATGAATGGATCCGCATCCTATCTGCAAAATTGACCGAAATTACGGAAATGGATGCGGATTCAAAATCAGGACGTGTGAATGGAGCCTTACTGGGGATTTTGTTTCCCCTTCTAGGTAGGTTTGTAAGTTTGGGCCGTTATGGTGGCACTGGCAGGCTGGGATCCGGTTGGTGACTGCGGATGTACTCCATTATTCTTGTTTTCGCACTTGTATTTTTAGTCCTCCACGGCGACGTTCTGCTGTAAGACTATATGAGCTGCAGGCTTATATGCCGAACATATCCTCTGTCCCCCATTCAGCGCCCATGTGACGGTCATTCCTTACCCTATTCTAGTGATTGTGGGCGTTCCAGAAGCATTCACAGATGCCCTTTCAGTGTGCTTCCAGGTCTGTGCCTATGTGCCGCGAAAGAAGGGGGAAATCCTCTCTTTGGCCGCATCTTGCGGATCACGGACCCATTGAAGTCAATGGGTCGGCACTGCGATGTGGGGTGCATACATATCTGCAATTCTGTTTTTTTTCGAGGCCACGGAATGGAGCCTTTTACCAGTGTAGGAAATGCCAGTTTTAGTGTATAAAGCCAAATCTAGTTTGGAGCAGAAGAGGAAAGAAGCTCGTGGCGGACTGGCCATCTGGTTCTCCATCTCGTTTATATAGTTACATTTTTTTTTCCAAAAAATATTTGACTTTTTTTGTTGACATGGTACCCCCAAGGGTCAACTGTAATGTGTGGGGGAGTCTGTCTGCAAGGATGGAGTTCTCCTGCATTACATCGTGAAATCAGGGACCCTCTTTGCGGCCGTTCTCTGCACTGGGTCCCAGACTTCCCTAATAATAGGAAATGGGTTTTCTAACCAGTGTATCCCTTTACTGTGCCCAGGGATGGCGGTATATCCTGTGATTTTATACGGTGAAGCTGCAGAGGCTTCAGTATTATAAGGGAGGTTCCTGTCGGGTCATTGTGCGCACCCCATTGTATGCTTCCCTGGGTAGTCGGCAGCGGTCACATCATTGTAAGAGGCCAGGAAGGAACCTGTGTGCGCCCGTGGGGTCGGCACATACCTAGCGTATTGTTCCCGAGGACTGTGAGAACCTGCGACCGTCTGCGGGGAAATAAAGCGAAGAAACGTGGAATCGGGCAGTGTGTGTTTCCTTGAAAGCACCTCCGTCGTTAATTACACGGGTCCCGGTGGAAATAAATGTGGATTTTATGTTGGTTAGATCACAAGAAGAGCACGATAGCCGAGCATGAGACAGGATGATGGACTCCCTGAGATTTACTAGACAATGGGGGTCATTTACAAAAAAACAGCGCTTTACACTGCCAGAGGACGCGCATAATTTATAACTATTCGCCTGGAGTGAAAATCTACTCCACTGCCTGAGTCGAGGAGATTTTCAGCATCTTTTGTGAATATGTTGGGGCCGATGGCGCGGTCCCGGCCTCCTCCTCCACCACTCCTTAGTGGCGAGGACAGCGTGAAAACGCTATGTGAAATGATGTGTTGTCGCTTGAGCATAAAAAGCTGCAGAGCGGGGTCTTGCACCTTTTTTTTTTTACCCCAATTTTGCTTTAGTAAATGACCCTGATCGGCGGGGGTCCCGGGTGTCGGATCCCCGCCGATCAGATGCTGATGATCTATCCAGGGCATCGATCATCAGTTTTACAGAACTACAGAACCCCTTTAACGATGTATACCTCCCCAACAGAGACCTCCTTTGATCTCTGATGGGTGAATGGAGGCCTACGGATATGTTTGGCGTATACGCCAGAGGTTTTTCCCGGGGTATATGACAGATGGAGGGCTCAGACCCCGTTTAGATAGAGCCCTCGAAAAACATGGCTGCAGTTTTCCAGAAGCGGCACCACTCGTGGGCTATGTCTGGTATTACAGGTCGATGTCATTCACTTGTGCAGACATGCAGTACCAAGCTCAGCCCACGGACAAGAGTGGCGCACTTTCTGAAATATGTTAGTTTTTCTTACGTCCTTCAGCCTTAGGCTCCATTCACACGTCCTGTTTTTTCTTTCCTGATTCGATCCTGATTTTTTCAGGACCCATTGAAATGAATGGATTCAGATCAGGATCGAATCAGGAAAGAAAAACAGGACGTGTGAACGGAGCCTTATTTGTATAAAGCATCAGGGCCTTGTATCAAGAGCTCGCAATCTCTAGCCTGGAGAATGATGGTGAATTGCTACAGGAAATTATCCAACTGCTGGTGTGGGATCAAGATGGACCCCCTCCCCCATGAAGGAGTGGTGCTTACATTCGTAGGGAGATTTATCAAAACTGGTGTAAAGTAGAAATGGCTTAGTTGCTCATGGCAACCAATCAGATTCCACCTTTGATTTTTCAGAGCTCCTTTGGAGCTCTGGTTGCTAAGGGCAACTATGCCAGTTCTACTTTACACCAGTTTTGATCAATCTCCCCCAACGAGTTCTACCTTTTCTTTCTGTGTCCGTTCCGTTTTTTTGCTTTTTTTTGCGGACTGTATGCCAAACCATTCATTTCAATGAGTCTGCAAAAAAAAAAAGGAAGTTATTCCGTGTGCATTCCGTTTCCGTATGTCCGTATTTCCATTCCGCAGAAAAAATAGAACATGTCCTATAATTGTCCGCATTACGGAGAAGGATAGGACCATTCTATTGGGGGCCAGCTGTTCCGTTCTGCAAAATATGGAATGCACACGGACGTCATCCGTATTTTTTGCGGACCTCAAAATACATACAATCGTGTGCATGAGCCCTAAGGGCCCTATGATAAGGAATGTAGAAAAAGCATCTTTTATTTGTCACCAAAAATGTTTGTTTGCAGCACATTGACTCCTGTCCTGTGTGTGAGCGCAGATTGGGGGTCATTTGGAGCAGAAATTGCCCCTTGAAAAAGAATCCCAAGACCGCATGCACGCAACGTTATATTTTATGCAGATTTTTCACATGCAGTTTCATGCAGGTATTACTATATGTTGCGGGCTTTGTTGCTGATTTTACGCTTTGCAACGTGTGAAAATCAGCGTAAATCTGTTTGTCAGATCTGCGTGTAACGTGTAATCTCTGCCCGCAGCCTGACTTGTCCAGTAAGGATTTGCTGTAGGGGATGAATGGTCTAATGATGATACATACAGAAAGGGGAGGGGGAGTGTTAGTGACTGACTCACCCCTGACATTTTTGGGATTTTTACAAGGCTGGACCAGAATGTCAGCACGTTGTGGTGGCTGCTGCTTGTGTGATCCCTTCCTCTGATGAGAGCTGTGCATTCCCTGACACTCCTGTAGATCCGTGGGTGGGAGCTGGGTGCATGCTGACGTGTGGAGAAATCTCCTAATCTGGCCTGCTCGGGGTGTCACGACTCTGCAGCTGCGGGATCTGTTATCGCTCCGGTGTGACGCTGATGTGTAACGCGCTGGTTTTGCTTTCATTTTCAGAGTTTGGTTTGGGGTTTCTGCAGAGCTGGCGTTACCCCCTCGGTGTGTAGCGTCCAGGTCGATGTCACTGCTGTGGATTGCTGTGGTAGATGCTATACTAGACTATTCAGCTGTAAAGCCTTGTCTGTACAGTAGTCACCTTGTACTAATAGAAATAATGTACTATAAGGCCTCATGCACAAGGCAGTTGCCCGTATTGCGGCCCGCGGCCGTGTGCTCCCTGAATCACAGATGCGGACCCATTCACTTGAACTTGTTCAATTTTTATGGTGCGCACGGATCACGGACCCATTCAAGTTGAATGGGTCTCGATCTGTCCCGGCTGCTGCGTGGATGTTGCCGTGCATTCGGGACAGCAATTTGCGGTCCCAAAGCACGGAACGGCCGCACAATGGCCGTGTGCGTGAGGCCTTGCCTTTCCATTCAGTACGCCATTGCTGCATCCAGAGATGTCTATATAGCTGACATCTGATCTGAAGGAAACAAGAGGCGTGCTCGCTAAGGCCTCATGCACACAACCGTATCCGCAAATCCCGAATCCACAAAATACAGCTGCGTTTTTTGCGGACCTGTTGACTTTAGTCGGTCCCTGGTCTGCATTTTACCGTAGCTTGTGCACAGAGGTTCGAAGTCGGGACCCCTGGTAAAAATAAAAAATAAAAAAAAAATCAGTCCTGTAAATGGTTCTGAATAGAACCGCCATGGCTGTGCAGCCTGTGACAACCCGTTTTTATGAGGCCAGATAGTAGCGGTATGTAGTGCGGCAGTCCCCCAGCTCTGCGTCGCCCAGTGTGAGCCCTGCCTTTTCAATGGTAACATTTCATTCTGGAGAAATACTTTTGCAGTATTAGTACTGGTAATCCGATCACTAGAGATGGCGGCGTACTTGATTTTTAACTCTTTATGCCACCGGGGTACTCGGTTTAAGCTGACGTTTATCGCCTTCATTACCGTCTGCCCCCTCAAATGCTTTTCCGTTGTGCGGCGGTCAACAAAGCCATTGATTTTCCTCTCAGCTCTGCAGGAATGAACGTGCGTCTGTGTTGCCAAATTCCTGCTGATGTCATGGAATACATTATATGTGTATTTAACTGCTGCAGGGACGCCGTCCCCAACTGCATGTCTGTGTTAGCCCTTCCTTTTTTCACGGACGTGTGCTATCCGTATTTTCTCCCCATTGATTTTTAAATGTGTTTTTTCATACATCAGTGGTTTTTCCGTGGGCCAGTGGAATCACAGGGACATGCATCACTTTGGCTCGTGATGCGGACCAGACGTGCCCATTGTAGTCTATGGGTGCTTGAAAAACCACTGACGCAGCACAGATGGCATCCGTGTTTTGTCAGTGACTTTTCATGGACCGTTAGTAGTAGATGCTCTGAGAAGCGTCCGGACGGATTTTCAATGGACATCAAAAGGGCACAGGAATGTGAACGAGGCCTTGAGACACTTTCATACAGTTTGTGCCTGGTCAGTGTTTGATCAGTATATAGGCAGTATATACGCAGGTCAGTATGTAGGCAGTATATACGCAGGTCGGTATGTAGGCAGTATATATGCAGGTCAGTATGTAGGCAGTATATACGCAGGTCGGTATGTAGGCAGTATATAAGCAGGTCAGTATGTAGGCAGTATATATGCAGGTCAGTATGTAGGCAGTATATACGCAGGTCGGTATGTAGGCAGTATATAAGCAGGTCAGTATGTAGGCAGTATATATGCAGGTCAGTATGTAGGCAGTATATACGCAGGTCGGTATGTAGGCAGTATATAAGCAGGTCGGTATATAGGCAGTATATACGCAGGTCAGTATATAGGCAGTATATATGCAGGTCGGTATATAGGCAGTATATATGCAGGTCGGTATATAGGCAGTATATACGCAGGTCGGTATATAGGCAGTATATAGCAGGTCAGTATATAGGCAGTATATACGCAGGTCAGTATATAGGCAGTATATACGCAGGTCGGTATATACGCAGGTCAGTATATAGGCAGTATATACGCAGGTCAGTATATACGCAGGTCAGTATATACGCAGGTCAGTATATATGCAGGTCAGTATATAGGCAGTATATACGCTAGGTCAGTATATAGGCAGTGTAATACGCAGGTCAGTATATAGGCAGTATAATATATATATATATAGGCAGTGTATACGCAGGTCAGTATGGAGGCAGTATAATATATATATATATAGGCAGTATATATGCAGGTTCAGTATGTAGGCAGTATATAAGGCAGGTCGGTATGTAGGCAGTATATAAGCAGGTCGGTATATAGGCAGTATATATGCAGGTCGGTATATAGGCAGTATATACGCAGGTCGGTATGTAGGCAGTATATAAGCAGGTCGGTATGTAGGCAGTATATACGCAGGTCAGTATATACGCAGGTCAGTATATATGCAGGTCAGTATATAGGCAGTGTATACGCAGGTCAGTATATAGGCAGTGTATACGCAGGTCAGTATATAGGCAGTGTATACGCAGGTCAGTATGGAGGCAGTATAATATATATATATATAGGCAGTGTATACGCAGGTCAGTATATAGGCAGTGTATACGCAGGTCAGTATGGAGGCAGTATAATATATATATATATAGGCAGTATATACGCAGGTCAGTATGTAGGCAGTATAATATATATATAGGCAGTGTATACGCAGGTCAGTATATAGGCAGTGTATACGCAGGTCAGTATGGAGGCAGTATAATATATATAGGCAGGCCAAGCATGCATGTAAGCTGCTGTCCGATGCCCCTGGGAGCAGATTCCCAAGAGAGCAAAGGATGGGACATGCTGAGATGGAACATGCCTAATCCAATGTGTGGCAGTTATGTGCGGTTCCGTGATTTTATGTATCCGCAGGTGGTTTCTGATCCCTTTAAGGAATGACCCAGAACTTAGTTTTTCTCTTTGTTTACAGCTGCTATAGAATTCTAGGGTATTTTCCAGGGCGTGGCCCTTAACCCTGCCTGACTGGCCACAACTATGATCTAATGGAAAGCAAGAAGCAGAGCTTTGATAAGAACTCACCACCAACGCCGGCCGCCCTTTGACCTGAGAACATTTCCCTTTCCTCGTTCCTTATTTTACTATTGTGAACTGTAAGGGGCCGGATGTCATTTTCTATTCAAGTTTTTGTACGAAAAGGCAAAAAATGTATTGTTAGTTGCCAAAATATCATCCATTTTGCAGCAATCCTACAATTCTGACTTTTTTTTTAATGGTTTGTCCTTTAATAGCAAGTCATAAAACATATTTATACAACTCATTTTTTAGGGGTGTTAAGATGTCGGACTGGTTGGTTTAAAGGGGGTGTCTTTACAAGCACTGTGTTAGTGTCACCAGGATCATCGGTATCAATGGTGAGGGATCGATTATGAGGACCCCCATGACCTTCAGAATGGCTGAAGAACAGGGCAGATTTTTCCCTGTGCCCTGACGTTCCTGGCTACACGCTGTGGAGGGAGGTCTTGGTCCCTTGGATCTGGGGATCAGTGGTGGTCCTTGGGGTACGAGCACCTCTGATCATAATGTTATGGCATATTGTAAAGCTAGCATAACATTAGAAAATAGGAACACCCCTTTAATAGAGGGGGTGACGCTCAGGACTTTCATATTTCAGGCAGACCGTAGAGCACACTTGGTCTACCTGCCTACGTTGCAGATTACATGCGTTTTTTTTTTTCTGCCCAGATTTTCGTGCGGAAAAACTGCAGTCTAATACAGTACTTTCAAAGTATGCGAGCTTCAACAAGTCTCACGTGCACTTTGACACTAGATTTTGAAATGCGCAGCTCGCCAATTGTTTGTGCGATTCCGCACCTTCTGTAGTGTTTTTTTTCCCCTCCCACATAGACTTCAGTGCAATTTCTGGACCAACATACCCAATAGAGCACGCACCAAAGCTGCAGTAAATATGCGCCCTTTTGGTGGACAGCGCATTCCCAACTAAGGCTACTTTCACACCTGTGGCGTGAATTCCGGTAGAAAACTTACTTCCGCAGTTTTCTGGATCCGGCACTGCAGGATGCAAACGGAATGCCCGCCGACTCCATTAAGTATAACGGGGTCCGGCAGAAACTGACACAAACTGCTGCATGCTGCGGTTCGTGTTCCGCCGATTCCCAGCGTTGTCACCCAGAGCGTAGTGCTGCCGGTGGGAAACGAGTATGATCACAGTTGTGATTTTAAATCCGGCAGGTTCTTTCAGTAGCCTTTTCCGGCTTAGACTAGTTTCACACTAGCGGCAGCCTTCTCCGGCGGGTGAACAGCCTGCCGGTTCCGTGCTGCCGCTAGTGCATGCGTGCCGCCGGAACTCTGCTCCAGCCCCATTGACTATAATGGGGGTGGGCTGGACGGCAAACATGCTGAGAGGCGGCCAGAATAAAACTATGAAAACTGGAGAAGGCTGCCGCTAGTCTGAAAGTAGCCTTAAATGCTGCAGCACCAATATTTGTCCGAAAGGCGGCAAGCAACTGGATCACCGCCGGATCCTGTTACAGTCAATGGAGACCCGGCAGTGCTGGATCCGGTAACCTCCAGATGCGGATACCGGAGATGCGGAAGGTCTATTAATGGGGATTGTGTGGGTCTTCATTTCCCCTGTGGGGGTGATGTGTTGGATATTGAATGCAGAGACACCTGATGGCGGTAGTAACTTTCAGTGAACCACTTATGGACCCTTCCGAATACAAAGAGATTGTCCCGAGCCCCATTCCCGGACGAAGGCTGTTCGATTCCTCGGTAATATGAAGGCTCAGGTTCCAGCCTGATAACTGTGATATCTCCAGCGGGGATACTGCACGTGGTACGTTGCTACGTGGGAATTAGACTTTAAAGATCAGCAGGGGCTGACGAGGCACAAAATCAACATTTCAGCCCTGGTAACAGCCGTGTTATTTAGCTGCCTTTGTTCTGCTTTCTCTATGGGATGAGGGTGTGGGAGAGAGAAATGTGTTCTAGGACCAGGATCGGGAGGATGACGATTCACAAATGTCAGGAAGAAATTGTCACTGTTACTGGGGATTACAGGGCGCAGATGGATTAGGTGATTTAATCCAGAGAATTAAAAACCATTTGGTAGGTGTATTTTTTGTGGTGACACACTGACCCGTTGATGGGCAGATTGAAGTCCCGGGAGGTTAAAGCGTTCCCATCATTTTACCTATGAATTTATAGAGAGCCTAGGGACACTGTTCTGGAGAATTAGGCAGGGCCCCTCATAAACGAGAGGACACATCTCAGTGCTTTCACCCCCCACCCTTCCCCCTTGTATTAGCAATTGGTGGAGGTCTCAGTTAAAGGGGTTGTCCAGCTTCAGAAATAAACCAGATGACACAGGGGATCCTTCTGAAAAAACAGAACTGTGCTGTACTTACCTGACAAATCCTGCGCAGAGCTGCAGTTCTCCCGGCCAGGGCAGAAAAACAAAAAACAAATATATATATATATATATATATATATATATATATAACTATATTGTCAGTTTTAGTGATGTAGGAGGGAGGCAGTGAGGGCAGCAAAAATGAGCGGGTTCGCAGTATACGGGCATGACAGACCCAGTCACTTTAATCGGTCTGCAATCCGGAAGATACCGTGCAGTTCGGAACGGAGGCGTAGATCGGAAGCCCATGGAAGCACTACGGAGGGATTCCATATGTTTTCTGTCCATGCCTCTGCATCGCAAAACCACTTTTGCATGCACTGCTTTTTTCAAGTGAATGAGTCCGCGTCCACACGATTGTGTGCATGAGCCCCAACGGTGACGACGGGTTTTCCACAGCAACTCACTACGAAAGTACGACTTCAGAGGCAGTTTTGTAATAAAAAAAAAAAAAGTCCAAAATCAACCAACAAAGTATATTGCAAAAATAATCAGAATCACTTTGCCTATGCATTTAAGAAAAAAAAATTACCTGACAGTTAAATTTTGGAATACCCCTTTAAAATGTATTTTCTTGTTTCTCTCAATCTTTTGCATTGATAGTTATTAAAGGGTTATTCTCATTTTAGACAATGGGGGCATATCGCTAGGATATGCCCCCATTGTCTTATAGGTGCGGGTCCCACCGCTGGGACCCGCACCTATATCGAGAATGGAGCCCCCGAAGTGAATGAGGGCGCACTGCGCATGCGCAGCCGCCCTCCATTCATTTCTATGGGGCCGCCGAAAATAGCCGAGCGCTGGCTCGGCTACTTCCGTCGGCTCCATAGAAATGAATGGGAGCGCACCGCGCATGCACGGCCCGGCTCCCATTCATTCCTATGAGCGGCGCGGGGAGCTGCGCCTGGTGGTGGCCGGATCCCCGGAAACCTGGGGTCCTCCAGGCGCAGCGCTCCCCGCTCCGTTCTGGCTATAGGTGCGGGTCCCAGCGGTGGGACCCGCACCTATAAGACAATGGCATATCCTAGCGATATGCCCCCATTGTCTAAGATGAGAATACCCCTTTAAAATTTGCCTACCGGGCCAGCACTGCGCTCCCGATCAAATGGCGCTTCCTGGATGATGTGCCATATATTGTGCCCGTGATCCTGGTAGGGCTGTGATGATACCAAAAATTTGATTTCGATACCATAAAAAGGTATTGCCATACTCAATACTATTCGCTACCACGCAAAAGGAGATATTTTTTAATAGTTCTGACTTTTTTCGTATGTTTATATTTTTATTGTTTATATATTTTTATATGTAAAATAAGGAAAGATGGTGATTTAAACTTTTAATATTTTGGTGTATTTTTTTATAAAACTTTTTATTTGATAACTATTAGCCACCTTAGCCGAGGGTACGCCATGATTTCTAAAAGATACTAGGCTGCGCAGTATCGCAGCTTAGTATTGTCAACAGCAAATCCCGGTATCGTATTGAGTGCAAAAGTATTGATTGGGTATTGAAAGTTGGATACCTGGTGCCACCCTAGATCCTGGCCTGATTATAACCCACTTTGTGAGTGCCAGTCATCACAGCGCCACTCACTAGTGCTGTACAGCATACAGTACCATCCCTGCCAGTTTCACCTGCACAGTCGGGCAGCCTCGGGCGCTGACCTGCCTGATGCCAGCAGTCACGTGACCCTGGAAGCGCCAGGAGCATATAATTTGATCGGAGTCGCAGCGCAAGCCCATTTAGCAACTTTTAATAAGTATCAGTCCAGAATATATTCGTCTAAAGACGAGAGGGGGACATGAAATAAAAGAAATAAATCTCAGAATACCCCTTTAAGCCCCCTCCCTTTGCAGAGGAGGAAATCACCCAGCAACTGATTGCATTTGGGCGAGTAGTCAAAACCCGGTTACTAGGACTGATGTTTTTTCCATGGCGGCGGGGCTTGTACTAAGCTGCATTAACTACTTCAGGCCTTTGTCCAAGATTTTCAGAAACCTGAGTGCGCGCAGGAAATAGTACAGCGTTCAGGATAAATCATTACTTACCCTTTCCCAGTCTATCTCCCGGTCTCCAGCTCCACTGCCCTAGTGGTACCAGTCAACCTGGGGGCCTAAACGTCACCTCGCTGGCTTCAGCTGTCATGTGACCTACATCCAGGAGTCACTGAGGAGGCCAGTGATTGGCAGCAGCCGTCATGTGAATGATGTGCGTGACGTCATCGACGTGGGAGAAGGGGTGCCGAGCAGTGTCAATTTAAAGGGTTACTGTTGATTTCTTTGTCGTACCAATTCCTGCTCTTACTCAAGTTTCTGAAAATCCCAGACAACCCATTTAAAGAAATTGTTCTCTAAAGTGTTCCTGGAACTGTTTCTGTGGGTTCCAGTACTGTACTGTAGACGGCATTATTTACGTGCAGTGTTCCCCTGTTGTAGTCAGAGGAAGAGGATCTTTCATACATGGAGCTGGACAGAAATGGAGGAAGCTATGAGGACCACATGAAGCCCTCGGTGGCCCCTTGTCATGTAGGGTATAGTGGTGTATAGCCGGTCAGAAGCACTGCTTTCCAAGTCTTTTTTTTTTTTTTTTGGTCCTTGTGATGATGTGACCACTTGTTTGCTGCCCTGAACGTCTCCATGTCCCGCTTGCGCTCGTCTGTTTAGAGCATTGGGTGGAAGTTTCCGTCTGTCCAGCTGGCCAGGACGTGGGGAACATTTTACTTAGCAGGTTCCAGTGAAACCTGCACAGGCGTTTGCATTGTATTGTATTTGAATGTCTTGCTCATATTATGATGTGGTCGTTTAGATATCCATGACCTCATTTGTATAAAACTCTTTGGAAAGAGGAAACTGAGACTGCGCTGGCAGAATATCGGGTTCTGTGCAGGAGTGCAGCCACCAGAGAGGACACGGTGACATTCAGCCGTAAAAATGTGGGCAGTGGTGGGAGACTGGGGTAGATTCGGGAGAGTCCACTTGGGTTTATCTGGTCACAGTCCATCTAAGATCTCATCATCTTCATTGAAGCCCTTAAAGTTGTTGTTCTGGGGCGTCTCTTCTGTGCTGAACTCTGGGGTAAGTTGTCATATTAGAATACTTGGTACCATACCATTTACAGACCTGTCTGAGACGTGGACGTGCCGCCATACAATGCTCCGCTGGGCCTGGTATAGGTGGTATCTGCTAGTTGCAGTGCTGGAGGTTTGAAGGTTGCGTAGAATGGCTGTGTCCATAGGATAGGTGAGAAATGTATGGTCACTGGGCTGATAATGAGGAAAGGCAGTCCCTGTGTGACTGTAGTAATAGTCCGCATGCGTGGCCACCACTTGGCAGTCCGGTATACAGTGGAACCATGGTCACACATGCCCACCACCACTTACTGCACATGCTGACTTGGGTCCACCTGCTCTCTTGATCTCTGGGGGTCTGTTTTGCTGATAAGAGCAAGACTTCAGGTTTGGATACTCTTTAAAGAGAGACTCTTAACTGAACTACAGCTACACTTCAAAGGAAGGTTTATAATATGATTTTATTAAATATAATAAGTAGTGTATACATGTAGTGATATAATGTCCTTTTGCACTTATCTATATACAAAGGATAAAGAACATAATACACAATTACATCAACACTTCATCTGGAGTCCTTACTACATCCAGAATGAAGGTACATACATCACCGATTGAGTTATCATCATCTGACAGCGACATCAGCTGGGAAGCTCTTTCAGCGAAAGCAGTCTTGATCGGGAAAACACCGTTCCCTACACGAGGCGTCCCCCCCCCCCGTAGGATGAGCTTCTGCCTTACTTCCTGAAGGGTTACAGCTTTATACCAATAAAACAAAAAGCTCCATCCCTTAGTGGAACGTAGCCAGCACATGCGCTGTATAATTGTCACTGTGTACATGTTGTTCATCTGCTCTCACCCCAGACCTTGGAGCGGCCAGTTCCCAGGTCCGCAGCGAGTCAGAATCTCAAAACAACCTTGAGAAAATATGTAGACAAAGCCTTACTCCGTGCGCCTGCATTCACAGGTCTTAAATCAACACTTTAACTGAACAGATACAAAATGGAATTCAAATGATCAGAAACTTCATCTTCACACTTTAGGGTCCCAACGGTTGGGACCGCCCAGGTATCATGCAGTTTAACTCCTCTTTGGATCGGTGGTAACTGTTCATGGGCCAGCTCCTTCAGGCTAAATTACTGGACATATCATGAAATACACCGGTGAGGGTATGTTCCTGAGCTGAGGAGGACGTTTGCCTGTGATATGGGTTTGCTGATTAGAAGTATAAAGCTATTACACTGACTGCCGTTGCGTTGCCTCCTGATATGGTCCTTGGTCGTACCGTTCATGGTTGATGTGTGGTATGGCTTCTTCCAGAAACCACGGGTCCGTATAACAGGTGTATGGTCAGGCCTTCTCAGGATCATCAGAACGGAAAACCTACACATTAATGTGCTTTGACTTGTAGATCTTCTTAAAGAAGAACTCCCGACAAAAATTTTATTCCATGTCCTGCTAGAAATGTACATGATGTAATCTGTAGTGAATGTCATTTTCTTACCAGTGTCTGAATTTTTTACTTGTATCATCCTGAAGTTTCTTATCTGTGTCATGTGACCAGCAATTAGACCCACCAACTCATACATAGACTTATGTGTGGACAGGAAGTCTAATTCTCTATGTATTCCTATGAGACTGAAAGTGAGGCTCCCATAGGAATGAATAGAGCAGTTACTGGCTTCCTGTCCTGGGTCAGTTTGGAGGTCAGGGAGTTGGTCACATGACCCAGCTACAATAAGAAGAGAGGTTTTTACTCACAGAAACAGTCACTGATAAGAACATGACAATCACTACAGATTATATCATGCACCTTTCTAACAGGTCAGAGAACAAAACATTTTGCGGGAGTTCTTCTTTAATGAAAGGGATGAGTGAAGAATGTAGGTTCCCTTTCGTACCTGGCTTTTATAAAGAGAAGAACATACAACTGGACATGTGAGACACGTGGACCCCAGTGTTTTGTTATAAAAAAATGTGTGTTTCTTGTCGTACTTTTTTTTTTTTTTCCTTTCAGTAAATTCCTCATTCATGCATTTTGCGTCCTTCCTGAAAGTGAACGAGAGTCTACATGTATTTGAGTCACTGGAGGGATTAATCACGGAAGAATGTCTATTACGAGCTTACAGTCTCTTGATTGACCGAAAAGAGCCTTCTCAAGCCACGTCTCAGACTGTACAGGATTATGCCGATGTCTTAAAACAATCTCCATGGAAAAAGAAAAGTGGCCATATTCCTTAAGAAAAAAACACACACAGACGCCATGGAAACATGTGCCCCCTATCACCCTCTGTTTTTTGGCAAACCAAAAAGTCACACATTTTGGGTCAAGTCCTTTGTGCACCTCTTGGTAATTGTGCCACATCTCACAGCAGCGCTACACGGAATCGGGCTTCTTTCACTCGAGCGGTGTTAAAGAAGAACTCCCGCAAAAATTTTTATTCTCTGACCATTTAGAAAGGTGCATGATATAATCTGTAGTGATTGTCATTTTATTATCAGTGACTGTTTCTGTGAGTAATAACCTCTCTCTTCTTATTGTAGCTGGGTAATGTGACCAACTCCCTGACCTTCAACTGACCCAGGACAGGAAGCCAGTAACTGCTCTATTCATTCCTATGAGAGCCTCACTTTCAGTCTCATAGGAATACATAGAGAATTAGACTTCCTGTCCACACATAAGTCTCTGTGTGAGTTGGTGGGTCTAATTGCTGGTCACATGACACAGATAAGAAACTTCAGGATGATAGAAGTCAAAAATTCAGACACTGGTAAGAAAATGACATTCACTGCAGATTATATCATGTACATTTCTAGTAGGACATGGAATAAAATTTTTGTCAGGAGTTCTTCTTTAAATCAGTTTTTGAATCAGTTTTTTTTCTGCGATTACGGTTTACGTTAGCGATCTACGTTTTTCCCGTCCAGATTGTATCCAGATTGCATAAGTTTTTCACGCACGTTAAAAAAAAAACCGAAAGAATAACAATATACATCTCCTATCAGCCATCCATGAGAAATGCATTGCATCCGGACACCTTCTGTTTTTCACACAAGCCACATTGACTTCTATGGAGCCAGGGCTGCGTGAAAAACGCACAGTACAGAACATGCTGCGATTTTTCCTGAACGTGAAGGTGATGCGTGAAAAACGCCGCTCAGGTGCACAGACCCATGGAAATAAATGGGTGAGAATTCAGTCCAGATGCTATGTGTTCACTTCATGCATCGCACCCAGATGAAAACTCGCTTGTGTGAAAGAGGCCTGATGCACGTGACCGTGTTTTTGTTTCATATCTGATCCGCACCCATTGATATCTAAGGGACAGCAGAAGATGCAGACAGCACACCGCGTATTGTCCGCCTCCAAATGTCCGTTCCGCAGCTCTGCAAAAAAGATAGAACACGTCCTGTTCTTGTCCTTATTGTGGACTAGAATAGGCATTTGTACAATATTGAGGGACCTGCGGAACAGGAAAGTGCATGGCGATATGCCCGCATTGTCTGTGATGGCAATAGCCCTTTAATTTAAAGGGGTATCACAGGATTTTAATAGCGATGGCCAGTGATATCAGATTGGCAGGGGTCTGATGCGCCAACTTTGGAGCTACTGTGAAACAGCTGCTGGACAGCTTTCCTGAGGATAGGCCATCAATAATAAAATCCTGGAGTACCCCTTTAAGGGTGAAACCCAATTCAACTTGGGGGCGTTCACCTCACATTGTAGCTCTCTGAGCTATTAAGACGTATCCTACCAGAGGAAGGCCCATGGCGGGGGATACAGTGTGATGTGAATGGTCCCTTAGAGTAGCGGAGGCAGCCATCTTGAGGGTTATTTTATAACGGCTAATTGTGTCCCTGGCAGCCAGTCACTAGGCTTTCTCCTGAATTTAG
The DNA here is from genome assembly GCA_900303285.1 of Rhinella marina. Classification (NCBI taxonomy): domain Eukaryota; kingdom Metazoa; phylum Chordata; class Amphibia; order Anura; family Bufonidae; genus Rhinella; species Rhinella marina. The sequence continues at coordinate 177,162 of ONZH01016912.1, read as the reverse complement.
GATAAAGCGATATGATCTTGACTTCAGGCCTGTCTTACATTATAAGGCAGTGTCCTTGTCGTCTTGGCAGACGATGATGCATCCAGGACATCTTGCAGAGCTTCATGAAGGATCAGGCGGAGCAGTTCCCACCAGACAGTGGAGTTAATGTCCCGCGTCTGCTCCCAGCCCTGCTGCTGCCGTGACTCATAGCTGTCAGCTGCTTCCCTCTCAGTCATGGCCGTGTGCTCGATTTAATCTCTCCGGGTGTGGCGGCCGCTTTCAAAGTGAAACTATCGGTTTCTTTTTCTTGGAAACGGACTCGATGTTGTTGCATTAAAAGAATTTTTGAAAGTCGGCTGGATAATCCAATTCTACGTTCTCAGCATCCCCCCCATCCAGCTGTGGCCTCTGCGTGTTATACGTTGCATGACCCCATGAACTTTTACCTTCTAAGTTTTAGGGGTTATAGAAATGCCCAAGATGTAAAAATAATAAACGTCTTTCTCAAATAAACGTCAATCTTTTTGTCTTTTTTAGAAGTCTTCAGCATCCCCCCGCAGCTGCTGTTTGGGTCCCGTCTCGCCTCTTTGCAGTCTTTTGTGCTGAAGTGTCACGTGAGCCGCCTTAGTGATCATAGACCCCAGACAGATCATGACCGGCTGGCATCTTTATGGAGTTGGAGGTGGAGGACCCAAAGGGCGGCAGCAGGGGTATGGTGAAGAACTGTAAAGGTATATTAACCCCTAACTGTTTTGCCAGAGTGGAGCTCTAGCAATGGGAAAAGTAGCTAACTGGAGGGAGGAGGGCTGCTTTAGATGCTGCTACCTCCTGAATGGAGAAACATGAGAAACAAGCTAGAAACATGCAACTGATCTTGTTTGAAAGCAGACATTCCAAGCTTTCAGGCAATACCAAAATGACAGCAATATGTTTAGGACAGAGAAAGATATCTCGGATATAAATTGGGATTCTGTGAATGCAGCTGAAAATGAAAGTAAAAACAGGTTTACTCGTGATTATTCCCGACTTGATTTCTCACAGTGATTTCGCTCATCTGTTGCTTGGACTTTAGCTGTCATTTTGGTCTTGTATGAAAGCCTGGACTGTCAGCTTTCAGACAAGACCAGTTGCATGTTTCTAGCTGCTACCATTGAGGAGATATCACCATCTAAAGCAGCCCACCTCCCTCCAGTTAGCTACTTTTCACACTGCCTGAGCTGGACTCGGGCAAAACAGTTGGTCAAAGAGGTTGTTCACTTCTGGTTCGCCGCTGCTGTCCATTATCTTTGTCATAGACAGCAGCAGCGGACAGGAAGAGAAAAGGGAGAAGACACGTGCGCACTGCACGCCGTCTCCTCATACAGCTGATCGGTGAGGTGCCAGTTGTTGGACCCCCTCCGATCTGATATTGATGACTGTGTATAGGTCATCAGTAGTAAAACCCCGGACAACCTCCTTTTCCCCGTGTGCAAGCAAGGCCACCGTTGATGGTGGCCCCCCTGTATCATGGCCCATTCACAGAATAGGTTTGGCAGACATGTATTTTTCGGCTGATAGAGTTCAGGGACCTGTGATCTAGTCGTTATGCCACCATTGCTTGTAGGTTGTGTTCTCTGAGTTGTTTTTGTCTGTGGTTTGCACTGCGTAGGAATACTCTTAGGCAGGACCTCGTCTACTCCACCATCACTCGAGATGTGAAACTTCTCCCTCCTCTGCTCAACCACAAAGCCCGTTGTTTGTTTTAGCCAATATCAGCCACAGAAGCAAAGGTTCTTCCCATAGCACAAGCTCCAGTAGACCAAGTCTTTTCACACACACAGCTTTTAGTCAGACATGGCGGTTACCCATTCTCAAAATGACCACTATGAAGGAGGTTTCAATAATGTCAGCATAGGTCATAGGTATCTGATCGGCGAGGGTCCGACACCCTGCACCCCTCCTAACAGCTGTTCTGCAGTAGCTCCGACATCGTTTGCTTTTCTACAGGAAGCTATATACCTCCAAATGTCACTTCCTCTGTAGATCAATATGAAAAAAGCAGTGATTAATAAAAAGATAATGAAAAAACACCATAAACAGATATTGCCGCTTTATTTTTCGTTTTTTACAAGCAGACAAAAAAAAAAAAACTAAAATAAAAAATCGATGTCTATGGTAGAAACGGAGGTGGAAAAGACTCATTCAGAGCATTCTGTGATATAAAAAAAGCCTGTTTTAATAATTTGCACAGACTTACCGCAAACATCTGGAGGGGGCATTTTATGCATGAACAAAGCCACCAAAATGCACCAAAAATCCAATTTTCCTAAATTGCACCAAAAAGACTATCGCACCACCTTAAAGCAGAACCCACAAAATTTTTTATTCTCTGACCTGTTAGAATGGTGCATGATATACTCTGTAGTGAAGGCAATCTTCTCATTAGTGACTGTATCTGTGAGCTATCCCCTCTCTCCTTATTGTAGCTGGGTCATGTGACCAACACCCTGACCTCCAACTGACCCCAGGACAGGAAGCCAGTCACTGCTCTATTCATTCCTATGAGACTGAGTGAGGCTCCCATAGGAATGCATAGAAAATTAGACTTCCTGTCCACACATAAGTCTCTGTGTGAGTTGGTGGGTCTAATTGCTGGTCACATGACACAGATAAGAAATTTCAGGATGATATAACTCACAAATACAGACGCTGGTAAGAAAGTGACATTCACTACAGATTACATCATGCTCCTTTCTAACAGGTCAGAGAATACATTTTTTTGCAGGAGTTCTACTTTAAAAAGGTCGTTGAGTTTTCCTAAAACTTCTGATATGTCATAAGTTTTGATCGTTGGCTGTCTGAGTGCTGAGACCCCCATCAATCACTAGAATGGGGAGAGAGGAACGCTCACATATCATGTTCTCTCCTCACTGCAGCAAGATGGGCCCATTGCCCATCTCCCTCCTTCTTCTTCAGTGAGGAGAGAATGAGATATGTGAAGTTTTCTCCTTCATTGTTCTACGGATCGGAGGGAGTCTCAGACCTCCACAGATCAAAACCTTTGATGCGTCTCTACAACCTGTCGAAAGTTTTACGAAACCTCAGTGACCCTTTAAGAAACTGGTGCAATCTTCACCACCCTCATCTGGATTACTGGTCTTATAAGAACTGCTGTAGTAGGACTACTCCGTCTCATCTCTCAAGTTTGGCTTCATGCTCTGTGTGGAGCTATAGATATTAAAATGGTTTTTAGATAGCAGAATAGTAGAACCCCAACCCCCCTCCCCCCCTCCGCCACCCCTTCCTACATTCTTGTGGCTGGCCATAAAATCGTCAGTGTCTTATTCCCAAAACCAGAACACCAGGTCTGTTTAAACAAAAACCTGTGAAACAGAACAACTTCACACAGACAGGAGACCCCCCCCCCCCATCATAAATCCATCCTGGCTTGTGTTTCCTCAACCCCCCTAGGCCTGGTGGAGCCGTTCAAAAGGTCAGGCCGAGGATATCTTCACCTGCCTTCACATGTACAAAAACCCATACAGATGAACATTCATCAATACTGAATATTTCTGAACCTCATTCATATTTTGGCAGTGTGCCCTCTGAGGGTGGGCTCAGGCCACTTCCCCGCATCACCTGTGTTAACGTCGCCTCAATCAGGGCTCTGTAAGGCCGGGTTCACTTCACCATTGATTTTTTGGTTCTTCTGATCCTGCATTTGGCATCTGTTTTAGCCATATCTGTCTGAGATCTGTTAATTTAGATGAAAAAAAAGCCCTACATTCACAGATCTTAGATGGAAATGGCTAAAACGGATGCCGGATGCTTAAAGGGGTTCTCCGGGAATTAAGAAAATGAAAATATACTATACTATATATATTACTTCATAATAAATATATTCACAAATACCTTTCATTAGTTATAATGGCTCGTTTTGTCTGGGGAGCAATAATCAGGGGAAACAAAATGGCCGCCGTCCTATTAGTACACACAGAACCTGTCCTAATCACACAGGAGGACAAGTTACTTCACAACACTGAGGTAAAGAGCTGCCTCATGCTCCTCTCTGCTCTTCTTGTCAAGTGTTATGATCCTGAATACAGCTGATAAGAACTTTAGCCGAATCTCTGGGGAATTTAGTACAGAGAGGATGGACAGGACAGATTGTGGCTGTGGTAATGGAGACTGCATACAAGAGCTGCTGCTCATTAGCCACACCCCCACAATCCTCTCATGTCTCCTCATCATCTCCATTCTCCCAGAGACTGTATTCAGGATCATAATCCCTGACAAGCAGAGCAGTGAGGAGGGTGAGGCAGCTCTTTACCTCAGTGTTGTGAAGTAACTTGTCCTCCTGTGTGATTAGGACAGGTTTTGTGTGTACTAATAGGACAGCGGCCATTTTGTTTCTCCTAATGATTGCTCCCCAGACAAAACGAGCCATTATAACTAATGAAATGTATTTGGGAATATATTTATAATAAAGTAATATTTAAGTATTTTCATTTTCTTAATTCCCGGAGAACCCCTTTAAAATAAAGGATCGTTTTTTTTTTCATTTTTTTTTTCGTTTGTTTTTGTGATGGAAAAATAAACCCTGGCCTTACTTGTAGTAATAAAGGAACTCAAGTACTGCCTCTAACCCTCCGTGTTTTCCACGTGTGTGGAATATTATGACGAGTTGGATGAAGGTAGCATAAAGTCACTATGATGCCCACATATGACAGATTTCGAATCAATGCCTTTCGTTAGGGCTGTTTCAGACGAGCATGTCCAGTGCGGAAATGGCGCTACGTGTGTGAGCTTGAAACTCTGTGTCTCTGCATGACCTTTCTCTTACAGAATTATACTGGCATAATGCTGTCAGTATAATTCAGTAGATACAGGTCATGCAGAGACACACACAGCATTATAAATCAGTATAATGCTGTGTGCTCCTGTGAAAAGCGCAGTGTCCATAACGGAGTAACGCGCTCACACACACAGTTTCATTTCCACACTGGACCTGCTTGTCTGAAAGAGCCCTTATACTGACCTCAGAAAACCGGGTGGTAAAAGGCCATTCGTATACTTTCCCTCTATCCAATTGTTATTTCTATGGGGGACAACCCGTTGGATGATCTGGCCGACTTTCACGTTACCCCCAGGCAGCCGGCCTTCTACTTGTAACGTATTATCTTCAGTTTCTTTTATCCCTTTTATTTTCATACTGTTGTTTTTTTCATTGTATTTGTACGTCCTTGTATTTTCACATTTTGATAACTGCATCTTTGTACGCGCCGCCCTTTGGATATTAAAACTACACTATAATTAGAGCCTCCTTGTGTTCTAAACGACTCCACAACCTTAGAAGAGGCGTTACGTATATTTGTGTATTAACCCTTTGAATGCTAGAGAGCCCAGTGGGTTTGTGTGGGTAATTGTGAGTTACCTAGTTCAAGGCGTCTTGTCTACCTATGACGGGTGGTGGCGGCTAATATCCCTTAGGCTTCATTCACACGACCGTATGTGTTTTGCGGTCCGCAAATTGCGGATCCGCAAAAAAAAAAACAGATGACGTTCCGTATGGCATCCGTCATCCGTTTTTTTGCGGATCCATTGTAACAATGCCTATCCTTGTCCGCAAAACGGACAAGAATAGGACATGTTCTATCTTTTTTGCGGAACGGAAATACGGACATACGGAAACGGAATGCACACGGAGTACCTTCCGTTTTTTTTGCGGACCCATTGAAATGAATGGTTCCGCATACGGTCCGCAAAAAAAAACCGGAACGGACACGGAAACAAAATACGGTCGTGTGAATGAAGCCTTAACGTGCATGTCGTCGGGAAGGAATCATTCATCGAGTGATCGGCAGCACCTTTACACGGGCAGATTGTTGGGAAGGAGCGTGCGCAGGAACGTTTATTTCCGATAAATCCACCTTTAGATGTGGATGTCAGATAGCCAAAGGGGGAAGATTTGGCAAAACCTTGTGGCTCAAAGTATTCAAGTGGGAAGTTGAGTTTAAAATCTGGATGACCCCTTAAAGGGGTTGTCTCACTTCAGTAAGTGGCATTTATCATGTAGAGAAAGTTAATACAAGACACTAATGTATTGTGATCATCCATATTTCTTCCTTTGCTGGCTGGATTCATTTTTCCATCACATTATACACTGCTCGTTTCCATGATTACAGACCTCCCTGCAATCCATCTTGCACACTATAGGAGAAAAAAAATCAGCCTCTCTGGTGGCCGGGACCATGGGAGCGCACATAGGCTGGTGCTGTTTTCCTATATTGTGCAAGCACAACCACCACTGATGGATTGCAGGGTGGTCTGTAACCATGGAAACGAGCAGTGTATAATGTGATGAAAAATGAATCCAGCCAGCAAAGGAAGCAATATGGAGAATCACAGTACATTAGTAAGTGGTTTGTATTACCTTTCTCTACATGATAAATGCCACTTATTGAAGTGAGACAACCCCTTTAAGCTCACATCCTGAGTCGAAGTCGTGCTCCTGACTGTTTTCTTTCCATGTCCGTTCCGTTTTTTTTTTTTGTGGACCATTCATTTCAATGGGTCCTCAAAAAGAAAGAACGGAGTTGCTCCGTGTGCATTCCGTTTCCTTATGTCCGTATTTCCGTTCCGCAAAAAAATAGGATATGTCCTGTTATTGTCTACATCACAGACAAGGACAGGACTGTTCTATTAGGGGCCAGCTGCACATGGACATCGTCTGTGTATTTTGCGGATCCGTTTTTTTTTTCAGGACGGCAAAATACATACGGTTGTGTGCATGAGCCCTTATACTGTTTAACCCCCTGACGCTGTGTCCTCCTGTTGAGACCCCCAGTGATCGGCTGTCATCTGAGAACCTTGCAGCAAGTGCTCGATAACTATGTCTAGGCGGACCCCCTCTTCAGTCACTTGGCGGATGCTGATGTCAGGACCCTCTCCTGTAGTATGAATCCAGCGGTTTGGGGTAATTACTAGTTACTTTGTAGTCATGGTTATATTTTTACAAGGAGGAGAATAGTGGAAGGAGATAACGTAGATACAGTTTGTTTCTATGGCGTTGGCGTGATGATCGCAGGCTTCTTGAGTGGGAAGGAAGGGTTGTCTGGTTTGGAGAGCTGCTAATGTTGTAATATTACTAAAAACATCCCCTCATCTCCTCAATCTGCGCCCCTGTACCACCGATGTTCTGATGGTCCCTTGCCCAGCTTTGTCGGTGCCCTCATCCATCATGTGCCACCCTTACCTCAATGCCAAAAATGGCTGCTGTCGTTTAGCTACTCCATAGATCCAGCCATGAAGGGTCAAGATCGTACGTACAGCTGCAGCCTATTGACTTTCCTAAAAGCTTCATTGATTGTGATTGCTGTCTATGTGCTGCAATACCAGACACAGCCTGTGCACAGAAGAGGCGCTGTTCCGTGGACAAAAAAAAATACCGACCGTTTTCTAATTCTCGAAAAACGCTATCTGTCCACCATATGGACTGTTTTACTGCAGACTGTAGGTATCCCTCCATAGTACAGGGGAGATCTGAAGGCGTGGCCCGGGATTCGCGATGACATTGGGAGATTGGTATGATGACACAAACTATGTGGCATGCGCTTGGCGGCACTGTTCCGTACAATAAATAAGCTGGTACCCTTGACATACGTCACCAGACGGAGCGCGGTATGATGGGAGCCTATGGGTACCTATGCACCAGGAGCTTTGCTGGCCTTGACTCCAGGGATGCGCAGTGTGAAAGACGTCTTCCTCAGACCGAGTCTCCTGCGGTTTTTCAGTTCCTTGTCTCAGTCTTGTGGTATTTCTCTTCTTGCTCTTCTGGTTCCTTCTCTCAGTAGATTGGAATGCTTGGAGGAGCCCCAGACTCTCCTCTGGGAACCTTGGAGAGGGCGGTGTAAGTATTTGTGGTCATAGGTGTGTGTCATGGATGCCAGTCTCAGGGATTGCCAGTCTGCATCCCCTTCCCCATAATGCGGGGGTACCTGAGGTCCCAGCAGCGTGTATGGATGGTTTATGGTGGGTGGTGGAGTTCCTGTTTAGCTGAGATTTATAAGGTGCAGGTATTCTTTCTCTGTTTCCATATCCTGCGGGGGCGACACCAGACGCTGCCTGCAGTGACTGTGAAATTTTTTGTGGTAACGGGGCCTGTTACAAGCTCTTCAGCGTGGAAATACCCGGAATGTGTAAGTCACAAGAACACAGGCCATGCATCTCCAATAATATGGGGATTGCAGGGATCCACGGTGTCACGCGCATATACGGCGGCGTCCTTTATGGTAGAATTTAATGCACATTCTACCCTTGGCATTGTAGCAGATAAATAGTGTGGATGCAAAAAAAAAAAAAAAACTACATCATGTTGTCGTATCTGCCCAGGTTATTTCTGCAGTGTGCGAAGGGAGAATTTGTTAAAGGGAGTCACCTCATTTTCACCTATATAACTAAGAGCAGTGCCCCACAGAAGATTGCAGACACATCCCAGACATCTTCAGTCTGGTTTGCAGCAGCAGCAGAGCTGGGCACTTGGGAACTGTTTTCCTGCAGAATAAAAGTGCTTTTCCTGGACATTTAATACAGACACACAGTACACACAGGTATGTCTGGGATGTGATATGTAATACAGACACACAGTGCACACAGGTATGTCTGGGATGTGACATGTAATACAGACACACAGTGCACACAGGGATGTCTGGGATGTGACATGTAATACAGACACACAGTGCACACAGGTATGTCTGGGATGTGACATGTAATACACACACAGTGCACACAGGTATGTCTGGGATGTGACATGTAATACAGACACACAGTGCACACAGGTATGTCTGGGATGTGACATGTAATACAGACACACAGTGCACACAGGTATGTCTGGGATGTGACATGTAATACAGACACACAGTGCACACAGGTATGTCTGGGATGTGACATGTAATACACACACAGTGCACACAGGTATGTCTGGGATGTGACATGTAATACACACACACAGTGCACACAGGTATGTCTGGGATGTGACATGTAATACACACACACAGTGCACACAGGTATGTCTGGGATGTGACATGTAATACAGACACACAGTGCACACAGGTATGTCTGGGATGTGACATGTAATACAGACACACAGTGCACACAGGTATGTCTGGGATGTGACATGTAATACAGACACAGTGCACACAGGTATGTCTGGGATGTGACATGTAATACAGACACACAGTGCACACAGGTATGTCTGGGATGTGACATGTAATACACACACACAGTGCACACAGGTATGTCTGGGGTGTGACATGTAATACAGACACACAGTGCACACAGGTATGTCTGGGATGTGACATGTAATACACACACAGTGCACACAGGTATGTCTGGGATGTGACATGTAATACACACACACAGTGCACACAGGTATGTCTGGGGTGTGACATGTAATACAGACACACAGTGCACACAGGTATGTCTGGGATGTGACATGTAATACACACACAGTGCACACAGGTATGTCTGGGATGTGACATGTAATACACACACACAGTGCACACAGGTATGTCTGGGATGTGACATGTAATACAGACACACAGTGCACACAGGTATGTCTGGGATGTGACATGTAATACACACACAGTGCACACAGGTAAGTCTGGGATGTGACATGTAATACAGACACACAGTGCACACAGGTATGTCTGGGATGTGACATGTAATACAGACACACAGTGCACACAGGTATGTCTGGGATGTGACATGTAATACAGACACACAGTGCACACAGGTATGTCTGGGATGTGTGTACAATCTTCTGTGGGGCACTGCTCTTAGTTATATAGGTGAAAATGAGGTGACTCCCTTCAAAAAAAGGAAAAAGTTAAAAAAAAAAAAAAATTCACTTGCGGGGTCTTTCCAGGGTTAGTAATCTGCAACTACTACAGCACATGTGAAGGGGGACTCCGAGGCACCATGCTGGGTCTTTTACAGCTCCTCCTGGCAGTCAGGGTGCTCTGTACTTTACTGGACTCTGCGCAGTAATGAAATCTGATGACACAGCACTTTTTCTGCTCCCAGGTCTTCATCCTCCGATGGTCCAGCAGCTGCTGGTTTAACCCCGGTGTCATTGACCTGAAGCCGGTGGTCCTCAAACAGGAGAAGTCAATGCTTGTGTAATTCTTACATAACGTTCCTATGGTGAAAATGGAAATTCCTAGGATCTGTTCTTATGGCGGGGCATAAAGTTCACTTTTAATGAGTGTCATGTCCATAGAGAGCGCGCATGCGCAGCGTCCAGATTGTGAGCCTCATTCCAGCTCATGTTGTACCATGGCTCACTACGTGGTCCTCCCAGGTTAACGCATTGGTACTGTGTTCCGCCTCTTAGAATAGCTGTGGTAGCCCTCTTTCAGTTTCAGTTTTTCAGTTTTAATACTGGGAAAAACTAATACCTGTTATAGACTGTGGTTACTCTTTCTGCTGAATTAGGAACCTAAGGATGGCTATGGGCATCTTAGAGGGTTGTTTCCGTTGCCATCCAAGTAGGTGGTCTCCTGGTTCTGAGAGATGCTGCTGGCTGGCCCCATTCTCTCAAATGCATTATTGCTGGCGTTCCTTGCTGTGTTCTGCCATTCCTTTATTATTCCTGCTAGAAGTTATGAATGAAATGCTAGCAGTCTGCGCTGAAGGTCCAGAGGGATGTTATCAGTTGGGGGGTGTCCCTAAACAGTCTGACATTATCCAATAACCGCCAGTGTCGGACTGTGCAGGGACACCCCCCAGGACCTTAATTGCAGACTTCATTCATAACTTCTAATAGGAATAACAGAGGGAACGGCACAACATAGTCCTAAGAATGGATGTTCAAGATTTTTTATTACATGGGGGATGCAAGTAGTTACTAAACAGACCTGAGGGGAGAGGCATCACACGGGTTCCCCTGTAAAGCCATGTGACCTTTAGAATGTGGTGATGTCATAGATCCCTTTGTGATGTCTTGAACCACCTAACTGTTTTGCCTGAGTCCAGGAGTCCAGCTCGGGCAGTGTGAAAAGTAGCTACTTGGAGGGGGGGTGGGGCTGCTTTAGATGGTGATATCTCCTCAATGATAGAAGCTAGAAACATTCAAATGGTCTTGTTTGAAAGCTGACAAAAAAAAAAAGTCCACGCAATCACTGTTAAAAATCAAGTCGAGAATAATCGCGGGTAGAACCTGTTTTTACTTTCACTTTCAGCTGCATTCACAGCATCCTGATTTCTATCAGTGATATCTTCCTCTGTACTGAACATATTGCTGTCATTTTGGTATTGGCCTGAAAGCTTTCAAACAAGACCAGTTGCATGGTTCTAGCTGCTACCATTCAGGAGGTAACAGCATCTAAAGCAGCCCTTCCCCTTCTAGTTAACTACTTTTCCCATTGCTGGAGCTGGCAAAACAGGGGGTTAAAGGATTTTATAGCAGATGTCTACAGTGCCATGTGTGCGGGGCCTCGGGTGTCCACACCTTGTGGTTTGCATTGTTCTCAGTGCATTGTGCTTCATACTATTTATGGTAAAGCCTCCCATTTACAAGGAGCAGGTCTTATTATCCATGTGAACAGTGCCTCAGCTCTCTAGTACGGACTGTGAATACTGGATCTCTCTATGCTGCGTGTGGCCCCGTATGTAGTATGCTGCAGAATGGCCCCCGAGTGGTATCTATAGGAAATTCTTGAATTGTGATTGGTGTTGATGGGACTGTTTTATGTCAGTATACATGAATTGTGGTCATGGCCACGTGGCTACTGTTTTACATCTTTCAGTACTATTAGGGTACGTTCCCACGGGACACGGGTTGCAATGGGAAAAAAAATCCACTGTTTGTTGTAGAATTTACAGCAAAATCTGCATGTTCTATATGCCTGTTTTTGCCGCAGATTTCACCCTTTGCATCGCAAAGTTGAGATCCACAGTATAAATTTACTATGTAATTGAACACACGGTGGTGTTAAAGGTTTTCTTTGCGAATTTGATATTGAAGGGAAAGTCATCAACATGAGATCGGATGGGGGGCGGGGTCTGACTCCTGGGACCTCTGCCGATCAGCTGTTTGAAGAGGCAGCGGCCATCCGTGAACAATTAGACCTCTTCCTGGGCCATGTGATGTCATGTTCATCGCCTAGGCGCAGCTCAGTCGCATTCAAGTGAATTGGGCTTAGCTGCAGTACCAAGCACAGCCACTAGACAATGTACGGCGCTGCGCATGGTAAGCAGTGAGAACGCTGTGGCGCTCACCGCATGTCAGGTGAGCGCCGCAGCCATTTCAAACAGCTGATCGGCGGAGGTCCCGGGAGTCTGATGAAATTTCTAGATGACCCCCTTTAAAATCTGCACCACACAGCAATTTGTGTGGATTCTGCTCTGATATTTTTACATTTTTTTTAATTTTTTTTTCAAAATGTCATCCACCTTGCTGCCATTATAATAAGCCACCGATTCTCCTCCCTTGAACTCTAGATGGAAAATCTACAGCGTGTCTGCCCCATGTGAACATACCCTTCCTTGAGACTTGTGACAGAGAGATAAGGTGGCCAAAGTTTCTCTCTAGCCCCGGCCTTATCTCTGTGTAGTCATAAGACCCATTTTTTATTGAAGTGTAGGCCAGATACGTCCACCCGTGTTGAGATGATTAACTGCGCGTCCGCTCACCGTGGCCTAATAAGGCTGGCGAGAGCACGGTGCCGAGAGTTTACTTCTGAGGAGCCTCGTGAAATGCAGATGTTGTGTGCAGGGTTCATTCACAGCTGTGCAGAAGCCGTAAGCCGAGCGGCCCCTTCCTACCCTGGAACGTGTCCGATATTCAGGTTAATTATGAAAGACAGGGAAATGTCCCCAAGAGAGCGGGCCGCAGATGCGGTCAGTCCCTTCACCGGAGTCCACACAGATTCATTGCTCTCATTAGTCCTCCTCTCTAGAAATGAAGCCATTAGTTTACTCATCCATGCAGATCGGTGGTTATCCTCCAAAGATATACAATGATGGGGGTTGTAGTTGTCATTTCATTCATATCGGTCACATCAACACTTAAAGGGGACCTTTCATGTCTCTTCACATGTCTGTTGTAGGAACTGCTTGTCTTCAACTGCCAAGTGCACATGTAACAGGTCAGCCAGTTTCATAGGTACAAAACTGCTGACAGATGCCCTTTAACCACCTAACTGCTCTGCCCGAGTCCAGCTCGGGTGAAAAGTAGCTAACTGGAGGGGGAGGGCTGCTTTAGATGGTGATATATCTCCTCATTGGTAGCAGCTAGAAACATGCAACTGGTCTTTAATACAGGCTTTAATACAAGACCAAAAGGACAGCTAACGTCCAAGAAACAGAGGAGAAATCACTGTTAGAAATCAAGTTGGGAATAATGAAATGAAACCTGTTTTTACTTTAATTTTCAGCTGCATTCACAGCCTCCCGATTTCCATCAGTGATATCTTTCTCTGTCCTGAACATATTGCTGTCATTTTGGTATTGTTTGAAAGCTTTGAATGTCTGCTTTCAAACAAGACCATTTGCATGTTTCTACCGTTCAGGAGGTAGCAGCATCTAAAGCAGCCCTCTTCCCCCCTCCAGTTAGCTACTTTTCCCACTGCTGGAGCTCCACTCTGGCAAAACAGTTAGGGGGTTAAAGGGCTTATCCAAAGTCTAACACATGCCCCTCATATAGATTATTCTTAGCCCGCTTCCCGGCACCCGCATCACTGCTGGTCCCCGCACGGCCACCGTTGCATCTCCCGTCGCATGGCTCAAAACATCCAGAAATGGCGGTGGGTGGGGCAGCCAATAGCAGGCCGTGATGGGGACTCACCTCGCTTGCATCTCTGGTGACGCTGGGGAGGCTTGTCCCTGTTGCGGCCTGCTTTTGGCTCCCATCGCTGGATGTTTTGATCTGCGAGATGGGGAGATGCAGCGGCTGTGCGGGTATCAGCAGCGACACAGGGAGCAGGGTAAGTATAATCTATATGACGGGCCCAGACATTGGGGGACATGTGTTAGGCTTTGGATAACCCCTTTAAAGTCAGTGGATGTGTCGGTGAGGAATGAACGTGAACCATTGACGTGTGGAGGAGGCCTTATGTCCTGTGTCTCCTCTCTTTTCAGCCTTCCATCTCATTCACTTTTATCCATGACCCATGATGGTTACCATTAGTTGTTATGCCCAAGTCCTTCTGCGGGTTATGGGCAGAATCTGTAGATGGCAGGAGGAGGTGGGCCCTTATTTTCTCCACTGGATTATTTTATGAAGCCTGTTCCTTCTGCTTTTAGCAGCACATCTCCCAACTGTTATGGAGGACACTGTGGATCTCTCTTAACCACAGAAAATTAAATGAAATATACTCGCTTGCAGCTCATCTTGCTGATATTAAAGAAGAACTTCCGCAAAATTTTTTATTCTCTGACCTGTTATAAAGGTACATGATATAATCTGTAGTGATTGTCATTTTCTTATCAGTGACTGTTTCTGTGAGTAAAAACCTCTCTTCTTATTGTAGCTGGGTCATGTGACCAACTCCCTGACCTCCAACTGACCCAGGACAGAAAGCCAGTAACTGCTCTATTCATTCCTATGGGAGCCTCACTTTCAGTCTCATAGGAATATATAGAGAATTAGACTTCCTGTCCACACATAAGTCTATGTGTGAGTTGGTGGGTCTAATTGCTGGTCACATGACACAGATAAACTTTAGGATGATACAAGTCAAAAATTCAGCTACTGGTAAGAAAATGACATTCACTACAGATTATATCATGTACATTTCTAGCAGGACATGGAATAAAATTTTTGTCGGGAGTTCTTCTTTAATGTAAGTAAGCCAGAAAACTAGTGCAATGACATTGATGAATATCACTCTGGCTGTTCCTGGAAACTTTCTTCTTGTTTTTTTTTTTTTTTCATTTTCATTAAATGTCTCCTCCTTAGTTGGCCTCCACGATCATAGGTTTATAGGATGACACGAAAATTCCTATGTAGACTCCACATATTTTACCATTTACAATGCTTCTGAACTATCTGTGGTTGGCAATCATCCCTATTGTCTGTGGACCAGTTTTCTAGAGAAATTACTCGGAACTTAAAATTAGCTCATTGTTTTTCCCGTTAATAACCTTAAAGGGAACCTGTCATCTCCGAAACATCCCCTGAACTAGAGTAAGCGTTGTATAGTGTAAGTGATGCTGAATCCGAATATGTAAGTTTTATCTTCATACTCACTTCCATTCTGACGCTGTGCTCCCACAAACCAGCAGTAAAATGCACTCACTGGACTCAACCGTTGCTCACTCATATAGTGGAGAGGACTCAAAGAAGAGTCCAGTGAGTGCATTTTACTGCCGGTTTGTGGGAGCACAGCGTCGGAATGGAAGCGAGTATGAAAATAAAACTTACATATTCGGATTCAGCATCACTTACACTATACACCGCTTACTCTAGTTCAGGGGGTGTTTCGGAGATGACAGGTTCCCTTTAAAGGGGATTTGTAACTTCAGCAAATGGCATTTATCATATAGAGAACGTTAATACAAAGCACTTACTAATGTATTGTGATTGTCCATATTGCTTCCTTTGGTGGCTGGATTCATTTTTCCATCACATTATACACTGCTCCTATCCAGGGGGTTACGTCCACCCTGCAATCCAGCGGCAGTGGTCGTGCTTGCACATTGTAGGAAAAAAGCACCAGCCTATGTGCCTCTCCCAGAGTGTAGGTCATCAGTATTAAAGTTTCGGAAAACCCCTTTAATGCCTGAAGACTATTGGAGTCAGAGCATACAACTTATGTTATAGTAGCATACCTTATTCTGCAGAATATTGAGGTAATGCGCAGTATGGCGCCTCCGCTGTGCAGGTTCAGCAGGTACGCTTTGTGCCCTGGCATACACTGCGGGTGAAGGAACAATGAAGTCTTGATATATTTCTGAGTGGTTTCTGAGAATCACTAGATCAGTCAGTTGAGGAGAACGTCTGTCTGGTCTGTACACGTGTCTGGCGTCTGCCCCGTCCTTACACTTTACATATTATTTTATTATTTTATGCATTTTGCAGCGTCTTTTACGAAGCCTTTACATATTTTCTACTTCCCGTTGCTGCTGTTTACTTGACTAGGCAACCGATGGAAGTATTTTAAGCAGAGGTTGATGTCTTAATGTGCGCCCTCGGCACGCCTGTTCTTTTTTTTTTGAACCTTAGGCCAAAATTATACTTCAGCTCAAGGCGATGGTAACTAAAGATACATACAACGGCTTCAGGAGATTTGCGCCTCATAGTTGTGTTTGAGCTTAGAAATACGGGTGCTTGAAGGCTATGGTTATTTTTAGCATGCTGTAGACCTTAGAGGCGATGTATTTCCTGTATTTTTTATTCATTAAAACCAGATACTTGCACAATTTTTCTTCTTAAACGGCTAAGCAGGAGTTTCTGGTTTGGCAGTATTAGGTTGTTTTCTTCCTTCTGGAGGAGAGCTAATTTTGCCCCCCATCATGGAGCATTGGCTAAGTCTCCATATACTGCTGGATCTGTTTAGTGAGAACCGGTAACCCCCCCCCCCCCCAGTGTGTGTTTTAAGCAGTTATACTTCAGAGCAGCGCTCCTTGTTTGTAGCACCGCATTAGTGGGAGTATCTAGGCGCTCATGTATATTTCAGCTCGCTTGTGGTGGTGGTGTCTTATAAATCATCTGAATGGCCCTGACGACATGCATGGTGACGACTAGTATCTCTAACCATATGATTAGCTGAGTGCAGTGTCTGGTTACTTATACTATGAATGGACCACTGCCCTATGGACATGATGGACGTCACTGTCAGGATGTCCTTACACACAGGGACAAGGCAAGGAAGCCTCCTAGTTTCCATCACTTGTAGCTCCACCATTCCTGGCAGCTGTGGAGGAGGACAGAAGACAAATGTCCCTACTGTCCACCACCAGCAGGATCCATGCTTACCAGCAATGTAATGTGGCCGAGAAGGAGAAATTAACCTGGTGCATCTAGTAATTATCTAGGTTTGATTGCTATCATAGTTGGACTTTAAGGGGGAGATTTATTAAGGCTTGTCGGACTCTAAAACCAATTTTAGTTAGGGTCGGAGGTCACGAGCACTGCTGCAGTCACTGGCCCACCAGGAACTGGAAGTGGGTAAGAGCCTCAGTGCCAGACCGGAGCCGTGGTGGATAGCTGAGCGCCTTTCTATTGTTAAAGCTTTACCGACCCTAACTTGGATCTGACAACCTATTTAATACAGTCTTAAGACCCTACGGACCCTTTTACTGAAATTCATGTATTTGGTTAATCATTTTTGGAATTCCGTTCTCAAAAATGTTGTACCATTTGGCTTCTGCAGCTTCTGTGCATGACAGTACATAGAAGCTGCAGAATGCTGCTGTGTTAAATCCATCAGTGATCATCTGAGCTCAGTTACAATCAGAGTTAACTAACGTTTCTCAAGACCAGACAGGAGAGACTAGAGACCAAGCTATCGGATGGATTTTGCTGGGAAGGGTATTCTACAGCCTGATGTGTGCTGTGATACATAGAAGCTGCAGAGGTCAAATGGTTGAACCTTTTTGTGAATACCGAATACGTTTATATCTTGGTGCAAACGCTTAGAAGTGCAGCAGGTGGGGGAGAGCAGAGCCTCTAGGTGTAACAGCAAAGTCCCCGTTGCTCCTAGAGGCTCATTTGCATATCTTAAAACATCATTTTTCTCAGCAATGCGACCACATATGAACATGGGACCAACACAGATGTCTTCAGCTGCCAAAAAGCTCAACCAGTGTCATAGGTACAAAACTGCTTACAGATGCCCTTTAATGTTCATGCCTCGTGCCATACATGCTTTACCAGATAGGTCTGATTCCACAGTAGAGGCGCCCGTCGCTGCTGGCAGGGTAATCGCCCCGTGGCTTTCTCTCCCGGTAATTACAAGGATTAGGAGAAGAAAAGGGCTGTTAGCCCCCGTGTTTGCTGAGGATTTGGCGCATTCAGTAACGCGCCCTGACGGTGCGCAGTGAAATCTCATTAGTGTGAAATAATAGGAGGCCGTTCTGGCGGCTGATTAGTATTGTTATGGTAACATATTTCTAAACAGTCATCAGCTTTATAAACCCAGCCGCAGGCACCCTGCCGAGCGCCATTGTTCTACTACACATCCCATCGTCCTCAGCCACCCTGCAGAATCTGACGGGAGTTGCCCGCAGAGATGATAACGCCACTAATGTGTCAGTTAGCGGCGGCTGCAGCAGGGTGTCTACCTGACATTATGTACTTAGGTGTGTGCGTCTTATTTCCCGGTGATCTGTCATTGTGTGGCGTCATGGCAACCAGGCTTTATTTATAGAAGGCAGCGGTTGTCACAGAGACATATATTCGCCCTGGGTTACTGGTAGTACTGCCGGTATCTGCAGCCCCATCACACCGTCTGCGTGATGTCACTGACCAGAGGTTGGCTGCCATTGTATGAACACGTATGAGGCGGTATTTTTATACTTTAGTTTCACCATGTGGACCCAGAACTCAGGGGCCCGGATCTCCTGCTTATCGGACACTCCGCAGTCATTTCTACAAGGTAGCAAATTAACGGAGAGCACTAGATTTCATCGCCCAAGACGCAGGGCCCGTTCCTACAAATGTCCGTTCCCTACCACAACCCCATGTAAACTCGCCCGGAGATAACAGACGATAAAACGGTCATCGGACGTCAATCACTTCTCGTTAGCTGGCGTAAATTTTGTTTTTTAGCGGAACGTCTCCTCTTGTAAATGATCGGTGAAATCTGTCGTGATAATTGCAACATAAAAATGAAAAGTCAATAAGCGGTGATTTATTGATTGAAATTCAGTACTTGGAGATTAAAGGGTTTTTAAGGATTTTAATACTGATGACCTTTGAATAGGTGATCAATATCTGATCGGTGGGGGTCCAGGGTGTCGGACTGTTTGCGAGTGCCGCGGCCTTGTCACAGCTCACCCAGCACCAGGGTTGTGGAGTCGGAGTCGGTGTCCATTTTGGTGGAGTCGGTATAAAATGGACTGACTCCGACTCCAACAATATATAATAAATTGGTACATTTAGTTCAATGCAGTATGTGCTGAATATATTTTCATAAGAATTTGGGAAAATGATGAAATGTCCTATAAATGTCTGTTCTATTCCTGATCTAATGATCCAGGCTTTTAGTTGAGATGAATGTGTGCTGCCCTTTATGTAGATGCTCAGAAGTGAAACTCCTCTGCTACAGATCAGAGGAAAAAGGCACTGGGAAGGAATGGCTGCACTCATCTCAGATCTGCTAGAGAAAACAGGATTAAAGGGGTTTTCTCACTAGTTACAAAGATTAGCTTTAAACATAAAGGGACAGTTAAAAGAAGACATTTCCTAAATACAGTGGTCAGTAGCTTTTACTTTAGTCATGAACTATAGACAGTTCAACAGGTCGCTCACTGTACACAGGTTTCTATGGTAACCTGCAGACCAGAACGACTGTTATCTGATTGGCTGAGAGCAGCAGTGACCTCACCCCCACAGAATGATGGGACTGAGTTCTGAGTGATTACCTCCAGTAAGCAAAAGATACAAGTGTTATGAGGACTGAGAAGCATGGCTGTACCTGTAATTGTGTTAGAGATCACAATCTCCTGCTCTGTCAGAGTAAGATAATATGTGCTAATAAGTGCTGGAGACCCCCCCCCACAGCCTGAGGAGACAGAGTGAGTGCAAACTGCCTGTCATCCAGTGAATCAACCTTCTGAGAAAACCCCTTTAAGGCAAGTACTTCTTAGTATATCTAACCTTTCAAGAAACTGGGCATAAATCACTTGTCCAGTGCATGTTCTCTCTTCTTTATGTTTTAGTTTGCTTTTCCTCTGATGTAAAACACCTCGGGCCTTATGTATGAAAACTGTCTAGGTGTAGAAGTTTCTTTGTTCCCCATAGAAACCAATCAGAGTCCCCCTTTCATTTCATATAGTGCTCTGGAGAAATGAAAGGGGAGCTCTGATTGGTTGCTATGGGCAACAAAGAAAGTTTTAGACCTAGACAGTTTTCATACATCAGGCCCTTAGTGATCTGTACTCAGAGAAGCCTGATACTGAAAGTTCAGAGTAAAGATATCTAGTAAAACATATTACAAACTTTTTTTTGTCATGACATATCTGTGCTATTGATTTATGAAGTTTGTTTAACGTTTTCACTTAAACATGCGCCAGGTATGAGGGAGTCGGGGGCAGGGGAAACTGAGGAGTCGGAGTCGGGGCTTTGGCTTACCGACTCCACAGCCCTGCCCAGCACAGCGCCGTACATTATATAGCGGCTGTGCTTGGTATTGTGCTCTTGCCCCATTCACTTCAATAGGGCTGAGTTGCGCCTAGGCCACGTGACTGATGAACATGTCGCCACTGGCCTAGGGCAAGGTGAGAGAAGGCAGCGGTGTTACTGCAAGCACCAGTGCCTTCTCAAACAGCTGATCGGCGGGGGTGCCAGGTGTCAGACCCCCACGGATCAAATACTGGTGACCTGCCCTGAGGGGAAAGGTCATCAGTATTAAAGTCTCAGAAAACCCCTTTAACTGTAAAAGGATGCACTGGGTGCGTCCCTGGCATTTTATAGTACAAGAAAAGTACATGCAGTTTACATCAGAAAATGACCAATTGTTTAAATCTGATTTTTATGTTTAACATATTTTTAATTTTCCATGTCAATATCTATATTTAAACAAAATCCATAAAAATCCTGCCGTTTTTGCACTGGCCACTAAACCTAATAGGCGCCACTTAGTTATCTGCTTATCTGTCATTCTGATCCTGCCTGTAATGATATCACCTCTGTGTATAGATAAGACAGGACCCAGCATTCACAGTAGGTGATTGTCAAATCTTATCTATTCTTTCCTTGTACAATGATCTCTGCACAGGTCACGGAGCATGCCTGGAAGACTCTCAATGAGGTCCCCTCCCGACCATTGTGTCTAGGGCCCATGGGGCTGCCGTAAAGCAATTTCCTAAATGCTGTTAAGAACAGCTCAGGCAAGATGGCCGCCCCCATAATCATGTTCAGGAAATAGAATTTAAAAAATCTGTGATGAGAAAATAAAAACCGATTACACAAAAAAGATGTTATCTGGTTTTAACATTGCAGATAAAAAATTTGGTGACACGTTCCCTTTAAAGGGAACCTGTCATCTCCGAAACACCCCCTGAACTAGAGTAAGAGATGTATAGTGTAAGTGATGCTGAATCCGAATATGTAAGTTTTATCTTTATACTCACTTCCATTCTGACGCTGTGCTCCTACAAACCTGCAGTAAAATACATTGACAAGACTCTTCTTTGAGTCCTCTCCATTATGTGAGTGAGCACCGGAGTCCAGTGAGTGCATTTTACTGCAGGTTTGTAGGAGCACAGCGTCAGAATGGAAGTGAGTATGAAGATAAAACTTACATATTCTGATTCAGCATCACTTACACTATACAACGCTTACTCTAGTTCAGGGGGTGTTTTGGAGATGACAGGTTCCCTTTAAATCTCATCCATGTGCAGTGTAAAAATGATGCATGGGCTTTGCTCTTTACAACACAATACTGCAGATATTTTTTCCCCCAGCGTGTGGCTGCAGTGTAAACGTCTCTTCTGGACGTCCCCTTGGGGTGTTATCGCACGCAGCAGGTTTCTTGCAGAAATCCATGGACAACATCCACAGACCTCCCCATCTACATATAAAGAATGGATTTTTTTTTTTTCTAACTGAAATTTCTGCTATGTGTGAACATGCCCTTACACGGGTCGATTGGCTGAGTTTCCTTAACATTATGGAGTAATGATCATGTCTGCCCTGCCGGTGGCCCCCGGGGTGGAGCGTTCTGCATCCACCTGTCACTTTGCACCTTCTCCTCTATCGGCCTCTGCCAATTTCAGGATAAAAACTGCAGGAGGACAGTCTGGGCGGCCTCACCGCCTCCTGTAATACACCGCTTAGAGATGTGATTTCCTAGAAGCTGTTCTGATGGGACCCGGCGAATACTCTGGAGAGGGAGCAGTCATTAGCAGCCTGTTTCCACAGCGCTGCGCGTCCTCCCCTCTCGGAGCATTATCCTCATAGCGCCATCAGTACTTTCTACAAGAGATCATTAGATGACAGGTAGAGATCTTACCGCGTGTCTTTGGGAATAAATTTTTTTTACTGAAGACCTTTTCTCAGGATGGGTCATCAGTTTCTGATCGGTAGAGGTCCTACACCCGGGACCCCCGCCAATCAGCAGTTTGAGAAGGCAGCGGTGTCGTCCGTTGTACAGTTCAAGACGATTCACTTGAATGGGACGCAGCTGCGCCTAGGGTCATGTGACTGATGAACGTGACGTCACTGGCCTAGGTGCAGGCAGCGGCAAACAGCTGATGGGCAGGGGTCCCGGGTGTCAGACCTACCAGTCAGATACTGATAACCTGTCCCGAGGTTAGGACATCAGTACTAAACATTCGGAAAGTTGTCTCACTTCAGCAAATGGTGTTTATCATGTAGAGGAAATTAATACAAGGCACTTACCACTGTATTGTGATTGTCCATATTGCTTCCTCTTCTGTCTGGATTCATTTTTCCATCACATTATACACTGCTTGTATCCATGGTTCCGACCACCCTACAATCCATCAGCGGTGGCCGTCCTTGCACACTATAGGAAAAAGTGCTGGCTTCTCCAGTGGCCATAGGAGCTCACATAGGCTAGTGCTTTTTTTCTGTAGTATACAAGCACGGCCACTGCTGATGGATTGTAGGGTGGTCGTAACCATGGAAATGAGTGATGGAAAAATGAATCCAGCCAGCAAAGGAGGCAATATGGACAATGACAATACATTAGTAAGTGCCTTGTATTAACTTTCTCTACTTGATAAATGCCACTTGCTGAAGTGAGACAACCCCATTAATCTGTTAGACCATATCTTTATGCCGAATTTCATTGAGGGCTTCACAGTTTGCAATGGAAAGGGTAAAATTTGGGGCAAATTTGCAGCAAAATCCTCATATGAGATTGAGATTTTTAGTGGAAAATCCACACCGATGATCTGTGTAGAATACATTGCTGTGTGCATGCAGCCTAAGGCCTCATTCAGACGACCGTCTAATGCGGACTCGCAAATATACGGGGGCCGCCCGGCGTGTGTTCCACAGCGCTCGGAACACACGCCGTGCGGCCCCATTGAAAATGCTTATACTTGTCCGTGCGTACGGACAAGTATAGGACATGTTCTATCTTTTCTTGCTGAACCGCGGCACGGAGCCGCGGCACAGCAAGATAGCGTGCCGCCCGTAGAGGTGAACGGGACCGCCCCTATTCCGCAAATTTGCGGAATAGGTGCGGACCCGTTTACACGGTTGTGTGAACGGGCCCTTACAGTGATGCACAAGCTCACGTAGTGGGGACAGAACCTTCAAGTCTTTTCACGGCAGAACTGCCTCAAATCTTCAGAAAAATCTCGTCCTCCTGCACGCAGAAAAATAAATTAGTTCATAGCTGCACATAAATCTTCCCGTAACCAATGAAACTTAATATCCACAGCCCAAAATATTTTGGCCGCGCGGTGAGTTGCTGTACAAAGGTTAGGCTAGGAAGCGCTGGGAGGGACACTGTCATGGCTTGGGACATAAATAGAGGCTTGGGTTGCTTGGAGGGGAAGTTGCGGGCGTCCTGTAACCGATTGTTTGGAACATACTGGTCAGTAGAACTATAAAAAGAATAGAACATCTCCATCAGGAAGGCCACAGCCCGAGGGAATTATGCCGAGGATTTACACTGGCAGCGTGTAAGAAAATCCTCCACCGTCCTGGCCCGAGAGGGCGCAGATACCAGTTCTTAATACGGCAGTACGTTCTGATGTATCGTTAGGTATATACTGCACGGATGGAGTGATACTGCTCTATGATGACTATATATTATACCCTGGTTATGTAGAGTATTGAACTTGCTATAAAAATCAAAGCGACCTGATCAATACCGGAAAACAACAACGCACGTGTGAAAGTGACCTAACGTATCCACAGTGCGGTATACTGCCCTATAGAAGGGAACATTCACACCGTACGTGTAGCGGCACCCTGAGACACGTGCAGACACGGAATTATACTGAATTGCATTACTGCTATGCTTATTATATGAAAATGTGAAGCTCTCTGTGCACATTGTGTTGGTCCCATCTACTAACGAAAAGGTGGGCCCCACACTAATAGACTCGCCTCTCCTGGGCCTAAGCCTACAACAGGGATCAGCAACCTCTGGCATTCCATCTGTTCTGAAATTACAACTCCCAGAATCCTGTCCTCCTTTCACTTCTGTGGGAGTTACAAGAACAGTCCAGTAAGTTTGCATGCTGGGAGTTGTAGTTTCACAGCAGATGGAGTGCCGGAGGTTGCTGATCCCTGGCCTACAAAATTTAGGGATCCAGCTATGGTATATACTGTATTTAAAAGCCATGCGCGCTTTATTTCATATTGTTTAGAGGGGCTGTCCTGATGTTATTTTTTTATTATGCATGGTCTGACACGCATCCTGTCTGTGCATCCTTTCATGAAGAATAGAAACCTAGAAGATTGACGGCAGAAAAAGACCACCTGGTCCATCTAGTCTGCCCTTTTATTATCCTTTTATTGTTATCTTAGGATAGATACATGTTTACATTCAGTTACTGTGGATTTATCAACCACCTCTGCTGGAAGTTTGTTCCAAGCTTCTACTACTCTTTCAGTGAAGTAATATTTTCTAATGTTGTTCTTGCTTTTTCCCCCAACTAACCTCAGATTGTGCACCCTTGTTCTTGTGTTCAGTTTCTTATTAATAACACTTCCCTCCTGAACTTTATTCCGTCCTTTAACATATTTAAAGGTTTCAATCATGTCCCCCCTTTCCCTTCTGTCCTCCAGATTATACATATTAAGAACTCGGAGTCTTTCTTGATAAGTTCTATGCTTTAGACCTGCCACCATTTTTGTAGCTCTTCTTTGGACCCGTTCTATTTTAGCAATATCCTTTTGTAGGTGAGGTCTCCAGAATTGAACACAGTATTCCAGATGTGGTCTCACTAGAGCTCTATACAGAGGGATCACAATCTCCCTCTTTCTGCTTGTTATACCTCTAGCTATGCAGCCAAGCATACGATTTGCTTTCCCTACCGCCTGGCTGCATTGGTTACTCATTTTGAGGCTGTCAGAGATGACTACCCCCAAATCCTTCTCTTCTGAGGTCTTTGTTAGCACAGAACTGCCAATACGATACTCAGATAGAGGATTTCTTCTCCCCCAAGTGCATTATTTTACATTTGGAAACATTGAACTGCAGCTTCCATTGTTTTGACCACTTATCTAATAAAGATAAATCATTCTCCATATTACAGACACCTCCTGGAACATCAACCCTATTACACACAATATTTCACAGTCCAGCACCTATCCAGTCCTAGTGATTCCAAATTAGGCCGCGTTCACATCATGGTTTTGTCTGATCTGTCAGAAGAACAGAAAAAATAAATAAAAATCCTTTATTTTGAGCATCTTTTGTGCTCATTTTGTATCTGTTTTTTGTCGGTTCCATTATTTTAGACCTGAGAGTCCTTCATGCAGGACTTTTTTTCTCCCGTCTTATATAACGCATCTCTGACGGAAGTAACAAAAACCGATGCAGAATGAGAACAGAAGATGCTCAACCTCAAGACAAAGGCTCCATTTTTTTTTTTGTTGTTGTTCTTACAGATGAGAAGAACTGAAAACTAAATGGTGACGTGAATGTGGCCTAATCTGATCTCTCTAGGTCTGGATCGGTGATGGACTGTCAAATATTCTGAATTATGGGATGCATGAAGAACAGAAAACTAAACCGTCCTGTGAACGTGGCCTTAGAGGCATGTCACTATATTGGCGGGGTATAAATATATCCGACTAATCCAAGGGCAGCTAAAAGAAGATCAAATAGTGTGTGCCTCACTGTGCAATAAATAGTCGAGCGCTGTGACCGCAGCCCGTAGTAATGGCGGTATAGATATGCGGAGATTCCCTGCCCTGGAGTGACTTGTAGTTCTGGAGATCAGACATTAGAGGGCGCCAGACCTAAGAATGGCAGCCAGCGTTACTCATGCAGATCACAGTCATTCATCTGCCATGGTGGGGATGGTTGTCGCCCTATTATCCAGATTACTTGTTGCTGCTTATTTGCCTCTTTATGAAAATTTTTAGTCTTTGTCATTTGTGTGAATTTTTAGCTGCACAAGAATATTTGATATATTATGCCTCAAGATCCCAGACTTTCTGTGAGTCTTTATATTAGTTTGGTATCACCACGTATGCCTACTATTGTGGTAGGTTGTGTTATTATGCACTACTGCTACTGCATGATGGATTCCCATGCTAGTAACCATGACTGGGTTATTCCTGTGTGTGACGCGGAGTCACTCTCTTCTTCCTGTCGCTTTCCACGTGCTGGAAATTCATATGGCGTCATAATAACGAGCGAAACCAGTTCTTCTGCTCCA
Organism: Rhinella marina; assembly: GCA_900303285.1. Taxonomy (NCBI): domain Eukaryota; kingdom Metazoa; phylum Chordata; class Amphibia; order Anura; family Bufonidae; genus Rhinella; species Rhinella marina. Next base: position 150,663 of record ONZH01016912.1, on the reverse strand, counting down.
GCCGGGGCTTGTCCAGGATTAGAAAAACGTGGCTGATTTTTTTTTTTTCAACTGCATTGTTGCTTTAAAGTGAGTGGGGCTCAGCTGCAGTACCACAAACAGCCTGTGGACAGGTGTGGCACTGTTTTTAAAGTACACAAGGATTTGAGGTGATCTGGCTTTGTCACCTACAGCAGGACAGTGGCATGGACACATGTTAATGCCCTCTACAAAAGAAAGTGGAAATCTTTCCGCAGGCGCCAGAGCCCATGGATCAGACATTTATGACCCATCCAGCCCATATAATATAAGTGCCTGTTGTAGTGAAGCCACTTAGGAAGAGCCACTGTGAAAGGGTTAAACTAACGCGTGTGGAGGTCTGTGCCTGGCATCCAGCTGAAAAGGACATTTTGGCAGAGCTTTTCAAGCGGCTTCTTTCAGCAGTGTGTCTTGTTGCAGCTATCTGATCTGTCAGCAGATTTGTACCTATGACACTGGCTGACCTGTTACATGTGCACTTGGCAGCTGACGGCCTCTCTGTTGGTCCCATCTTCATATGTGTCCACATTGCTGAGAAAAATGATGTTTTATTATATGTAAATTAGCCTCTAGGAGCAATGGGGGCGTTGTCATTACTCCTAGAGGCTCTGCTCTCTCTGCAACTGCTGTTCCCTCTGCACTTTGATTGACAGGGCCAGGCAGTGTAAACGTGATCACCCCTCGACCTGTCAATCAAAGTGTGAGGGCGCAGCAGTTGTGGAAAGAACAGTGCCTCTAGGTGTAAGGGTAACTCCCCCGACTAAATTCATCTTGGTAGAGTAGGGTGGGTCCGGGTGATGCGCCCATAGAGATTCTTAAAGGCAGATACCGGCTGACCGTATAGTGGGAAATCATCCCTCGCTGTTTCTGGAAGACAGGATTACTCAACATGTTGCAAGAAGGAAGATGTCTTCTTCCCGTCAGTGGGGATTTTTGTCAGGTCACTGTGACTGTGCATCCTCATGTGACGGTTTCCTCCGAAGTCGTTGCGTCTGTTTTCGGGACGTCATTTTTCTCACGTAAGTTTACAGCGACACCCGTGCCCTACTTTTGTTTCTTGATCTTCCACTTTCAATTTCCTTACAACAGAGGTAGTTTTTGAAAGCTAATGAAGAAGCCACAGCAAGGGAGGAGAGACAGTGCCCAAAGCTGAGAGGCTGAGAACTAGGTATACAAGTCGTGGAGCCGCCATTGTTTTATTGTGAATCATAGCTATATCGTTTTATTCATCTGGCGGCCATTGTGCGATATGTGGAAACTATCAACATATACATTGCATGTATGTACACACAGGTTTTGTGAACTTTCTTACACGCCCTCGAAATTTTACTTTATGCCGCCTAAAGAGCTGTCGGCAACATTGATCTTGCATTGTTAATTATCCGGTTTTGTACCGTTCTGTATTAAATACTAAAGCAGACCCGTCTGCTCTCAGATATTCCAGCGGATCCGGCCGATAGTCTGGATGCATAGTAACGTAGCTGGCCAGTTGCGACCTGTGTTAACGAATTTTGGTGCTCGGTGCTGCAACTTCTCCAAGAATTTCCCATGAAATACAATCCAGACATGACGTCATACTGATAGTCACTGCCTTGAGTTTCTATTGGAAAGCCCCACAGCAGAGAAGTCAGGAGTGTGTTTCAGTGAGGAGCAGTTCGGTCATGAAGAAATATCTTAAAGGCGGTTTCTGAGACTTTTATACTGATATTCTTTAGATAGATCATCAGTATCTGATAATTGGGGATCCAACACCTGGGATCCCTGTTGATCAGCTGTTTGGGAAGACACCCAGGCCTTCTCTCAGCTTTTCCTAGACCAGTGACGTCATGTTCATCGGTCACATGACGAAGCACAGTCTCATAGAAGTGAATGGGACTAAGCGCGATTTCGCGGTTTCGGTATCCGGTCCTGTATAGCTGATGTATGGAGCGGTCTTGGTATCAGTATCCGGTCTTGTATAGCTGATGTATGGAGCGGTCTTGGTATCAGTATCCGGTCTTGTATAGCTGATGTATGGAGCGGTCTTGGTATCAGTATCCGGTCCTGTATAGCTGATGTATGGAGCGGTCTTGGTATCAGTATCCGGTCCTGTATAGCTGATGTATGGAGCGGTCTTGGTATCAGTATCCGGTCTTGTATAGCTGATGTATGGACTAGTCTTGGTATCAGTATCCGGTCCTGCTATAGCTGATGTATGGAGCAGTCTTGGTATCAGTATCCGGTCTTGTATAGCTGATGTATGGACTAGTCTTGGTATCAGTATCCGGTCCTGTATAGCTGATGTATGGAGCGGTCTTGGTGTCAGTATCCGGTCCTGTATAGCTGATGTATGGAGCGGTCTTGGTATCAGTTCCGGTCTTGTATAGCTGATGTATGGAGCGGTCTTGGTGTCAGTATCAGGTCTTGTATAGGCTGATGTATGGAGCGGTCTTTGGTATCAGTATCTCGGTCTTGTATAGCTGATGTATGGAGCGGTCTTGGTGTCAGTATCCGGTCTTGTATAGCTGATGTATGGAGCGGTCTTGGTATCAGTATCCGGTCTTGTATAGCTGATGTATGGACGGTCTTGGTATCAGTATCCGTCCTGTATAGCTGATGTATATGTATCCGGTCTTGTATTCGTGTCAGAGTATCCTTGGTTCAGTATCCCTGTATAGCTGATGTAGGGTCTTTGTGTCAGTATCCGGTCCTGTATGCTGATGTATGGACTAGTCTTGGTGTCAGTATCCCGGTCTGTATAGCTGATGTATGGAGCGGTCTTGGTATCGTATGTATAGCTGATGTATGAGCGGTCTTGTATCAGTATCCGGTCTTGTATAGCTGATGTATGGAGCGGTCTTGGTATCAGTATCGGTCTTGTATAGCTGATGTATGGAGCGGTCTTGGTCAGTATCCGGTCTTGTATAGCTGATGTATGGAGGGTCTTGGTGTCAGTACCGTCTTGTATAGCTGATGTATGGAGCGGTCTTGGTGTCAGTATCCGGTCCTGTATAGCTGATGTATGGAGCGGTCTTGGTATCAGTATCCGGTCCTGTATAGCTGATGTATGGAGCGGTCTTGGTATCAGTATCCGGTCTTGTATAGCTGATGTATGGAGCGGTCTTGGTATCAGTATCCGGTCTTGTATAGCTGATGTATGGAGCGGTCTTGGTGTCAGTATCCGGTCTTGTATAGCTGATGTATGGAGCGGTCTTGGTATCAGTATCCGGTCCTGTATAGCTGATGTATGGAGCGGTCTTGGTATCAGTATATAGGCTGATGTATGACTAGTCTTGGTATCAGTATCCGTCTTGTATAGCTGATGTATGGAGCGGTCTTGGTATCAGTATCCGGTCCTGTATAGCTGATGTATGGAGCGGTCTTGGTATCAGTATCCGGTCTGTATAGCTGATGTATGGAGCGGTCTTGGTATCAGTATCCGGTCCTGTAAGCTGATGTATGGAGCGGTCTTGTATCAGTATCCCGGTCTTATCTGAGTATGGAGCGGTCTTGATCAGTATGTCCTGTATAGCTGATGTATGGAGCGGTCCTGGTATCAGTATCCGGTCTGTATAGCTGATGTATGGAGCGTCTGGTATCATATTCCGTCTGTATAGCTGATGTATGGAGCGGTCTTGTATCAGTATCCGGTCTTGTATAGCTGATGTATGGACTAGTCTTGGTATCAGTATCCGGTCTTGTATAGCTGATGTATGGACTAGTCTTGGTGTCAGTATTCGGTCTTGTATAGCTGATGTATGGAGCGGTCTTGGTATCAGTATCCGGTCCTGTATAGCTGATGTATGGAGCGGTCTTGTATCAGTATCCGGTCCTTGTATAGCTGATGTATGGAGCGGTCTTGGTATCAGTATCCGTCCTGTATAGCTGATGTATGGAGCGGTCTTGGTATCAGTATCCGGTCTGTATAGCTGATGTATGGAGCGGTCTTGGTATCAGTATCCGGTCTTGTATAGCTGATGTATGGAGCGGTCTTGGTATCAGTATCCGGTCCTGTATAGCTGATGTATGGAGCCGGTCTTGGTATCAGTATCCGGTCCTGTATAGCTGATGTATGGAGCGGTCTTGGTATCAGTATCCGGTCTTGTATAGCTGATGTATGGAGCGGTCTTTGTATCAGTATCCGGTCTGTATAGCTGATGTATGGAGCGGTCTGGTATCAGTATCCGGTCCTGTATAGCTGATGTTATGGAGCGTCTTGGTATCAGTATCCGGTCCTGTATAGCTGATGTATGGAGCGGTCTTTGTCAGTATCCGTCCTGTATAGCTGTATGGAGCGGTCTTGGTATCAGTATCCGGTCCTGTATAGCTGATGTATGGAGCGGTCTTGGTATCAGTATCCGGTCCTGTATAGCTGATGTATGGAGCGGTCTTGGTATCAGTATCCGGTCCTGTATAGCTGATGTATGGAGCAGTCTTGGTATCAGTATCCGGTCCTGTATAGCTGATGTATGGAGCGGTCTTGGTATCAGTATTCGGTCGTATAGCTGATGTATGACGGTCCTGGTTAGTATCGTCCTGTATAGCTGATGTATGGACTAGTCTTGGTATCAGTATCCGGTCTTGTATAGCTGATGTATGGAGCAGTCCTCCTTCCGCTCTGCAGTCAGCTGCTGCCCTCTTTGGTGAAAGCGTCTTGAGGTTTCTTGTGTTTATACCTTGAGACATTCCAGGCAGAGCGGAGACTTTCCTCTGGTAAAGGTCATTGGCTGCAGCCTGTAGAGCGTGCTTTGTTTTCTCGGGAAGTAATGATTAACGTGTATGGGTGCCGCCTACTCCGTACTGTATGGGCTCTGCACTTTGTGTTGTCATTTCCCCGTGCTGGAGCTTTGCTTCCTCTTATCACAACCAGGATCATTCATGTGAGCGACGTCCACAATGACTAGTCAGAAAGAAGCCATGTATGTAGAGCTGAGGATCCCTGGGTGGCAGAGGAGTGGCCTTTAGTGCTGCATCTGCTCGGCTGCGGTGTAGGATCTGAGGACTGTATACCAGACTCCTTCCATTGCTGTAAGTAACCCTGCAAGTTCTCTAGCTCCTCATTGTGCCGACAAAGTTGTATCTTTTATGTCATAACTTAAGCCTCAGGGTTTGGTTCATCATTATAGTGTTACATTGAGCTGAAAGTTTTACCTTTTTATGTAAATTTTATGTAAAACAGAAGAGGACGACTGCAGTGACTTTTGTAACTTTACGCTTTCTGGCAATCGCCGTAATCATTTCCTTGTAGTTTAAGAAGACCAGAGTAATCTATGCCAGACCGGTTCTTCTTCCTGTCAATCCATATATGACTGTGGTTGTTAGGCTGCGTGTCCCTAGCAACGGGACTGTTCGTGTGAAAGCAGAGCTGGCACTGCGCTAATGGGAAAAGCAGCATTGTAGCAGTCACGACGTGCTATTCCCTACCTCATTTGGCGTTAAGTAGATTTTTCTGTACATGTAGGCGGAGAACTTCATTGGTATCCATGTCTGTGGACAGGCTCAGCATTTTATTACTAATTACCCATGACAACGTCTCCATGGCTTTTCGCCCAGCTCCATTTGGGTAATGGAATTACTTATCCAGTCCTGGCGGTTCATTCACACCAAATGGGCAAAATCCGTACCATATGGTGCAGATATTGTTGCAGAAAATTTGTGTTCTTGCGGCAGATTTCACACGCTGCATTGAAAACCCGCGGTGATAACCCACAGCGGATTTAAAACCCACAGGTCAGGTTAAGCGCGGATTCCCTTGCGAGAATTTTACGTAGCATGTGATGGATATAGTTTTTTTTTTTTTAATCTATTTCACATTGTTGCTCAGCGTATTTTCCACTTGCGTCGTTCTGTGGAAAATCTGCATCGTATCCGCCCTGTGTGACCGTACCCTTAGTCTGCTGTGTTTAGACAGGTTGATCTGACCGCGGTCTGCATCCCGTGCAGGTGAATGGGTTTCCACAGTCCTGTTCATATGCATTAATAAATTGTATGAATTTTTAGCATCGACGTGGGCATGAGTACAAAGTCCGGAAAACACGGATGACGTCCATGTTGCATCCGTTTTTGTTTTTTTTGCCGACCTGTTGTAATGATGCTATTCTTGTCTGCAAATCTGACAACAATAGGACATTCTATCTTTTATGTGGGGCCACAAAACAAATATACGGATGCAGACAGGACACAGTCTGCTGTCTGCATTTTTTGAGGCCACATTGAAGCGAATGGGTGTGCATCAAAATATGGTTGTGTCAATGGGACCTATTCCTTGTGCGGATCCGTGAGCAATTGGGTCTGCACCCTGCCTCCCTTACTCCCCACTCTGGTCCTCGACATTGGCTTCTGCGTCTCTATCTTTACGTCCGGAGTTTTTCTTCCTCCCTGGCATGATCACCTGCTCCTCAGGAATAGAACAAATCCCGGACAGGAAGATGTAGCCGCAGAAGCCAACGTGGAGGACCGGAGTGGCGGGAAGCGTGCAAGTATGATCCTTTCTGTAGGGGATGCGGGCAGCCGGCACCTGTTAGAAATGATGAATTCCGGGACAACACCTTTAACCCCCTAACTGTTTTTCCAGAGTGGAGCTCCAGCAGTGGGAAAAGTAACTAACTGGAGCTGGGAGTGCTGCCTTACATGCTGCTACCTCCTGAATGGTAGCAGCTAGAAACATGCCACTGGTCTCGTTTGAAAGCAGACATTTAAAGCTTTCAGACAATATCAGAATGACAGTAATATGTTCAGGACAGAGAAAGATATCACTGATAGAAATCGGGAGGCTGTGAATGCAGCTGAAAATGAAAGTAAAAACAGGTTTCACTCGCGATTATTCCCGACTTGATTTCTAACAGTGATTTCTCCTCTGTTTGTTGGACTTTAGCTGTCATTTTGTATTAAAGCCTGGACTGTCAGCTTTTTGATAAGACCAGTGCTTGCTTCTAGGTGCTACCATTGAGGAGATATCACCATCTAAAGCAGCCCTCCCCCCTCCAGTTAGCTACTTTTCACACTGCCGGAGCTGGACTCGGGCAGAACAGTTAGGTGGTTAAAGTGTGGTAAATATGGATAAATCTTCGATTACTTAAAAATGTCCTCCTCGGTAGATTTTACCTGAAAGCAAAAACATCACTTGGGAAATTCTGTGCGTATCTTATTTTTTCACGTCATCGGCGCTCCTTTATACCTAGAGCAAGGAAGAGACGTCTTACAAGATCAATTCAACGTCTTGGTCATTTGTATAGATCAGCGCCAAGGAACTTACGGCCTGAGATTTGATAAGGAGCAGAGTTCATGGTGGCAGTGGGCTTCCCGTGTCCCTGGTGGCATCCTTGAGGAAGAAGACTGTGGTGCATGGATAAACCATACCCTTACCACATGGTGGCGGTGGGCTTCCCGTGTCCCTGGTGGCATCCTTGAGGAAGAAGACTGTGGTTCATGGATAAACCACACCCTTACCACATGGTGGCGGTGGGCTTCCCGTTCCTGGTGCATCTTGAGGAAGAAGACTGTGGTTTATGGATAAACCATACCCTTACCACATGGTGGCGGTGGGCTTCCCGTGTCCCTTGTGGCATCCTTGAGGAAGAAGACTGTGGTTTATGGATAAACCATACCCTTACCACATGGTGGCGGTGGGCTTCCCGTGTCCTGGTGGCATCCTGAGGAAGAAGACTGTGGTTCATGGATAAGCCACACCCTTACCACATGGTGGCGGTGGGCTTCCCCAGTCTCTGGTGTCATCCTTGAGGAAGAAGACTGTGGTTTATAGATAAACCATACCCTTACCACATGGTGGCGGTGGGCTTCCCGTGTCCCTGGTGGCATCCTTGAGGAAGAAGACTGTGGTTTATGGATAAACCATACCCTTACCACATGGTGGCGGTGGGCTTCCCGTGTCCCTGGTGGCATCCTTGAGGAAGAAGACTGTGGTTTATGGATAAACCATACCCTTACCACAGCTCGCATGTAACCTCATGGGGGGAATCTAATTGGGAATCGGCCGGTTTGCCTTTTCTTTTCATGCAGGTTTTGGCCCAGCAGTGAAATGTCGTCATTAGGCTTTTATATTCCCGTCCCATCCCATTGTATTACTGCTGATATTAGGCGTGTCATCAGAGGGGAAACTCATAAAAAGTGTTGAGGAGAGAGTGTGGCCCTGTCTGGGAGTATGTGGGTTACTCCCTGTCACCTGCTCTTCCTGTTGATGGAGCTCCTCTCATTAATCTCCATACAATTATAGGGCTGATGTCTAATAGACCTTCGCGGACAGAGCCGGAGAACACGTTCCTGATAGCTCCCAGTTGGACGTGATCGCTTCCTGCTGTATCTGGATTTTGTTTTTAACCGGATGAATTGCCAAGGGGAACTTCTAATAATGTGAAGTGAAATACTGGAACTACGCACATTACTTCTACTTTCTTTCCAGTTCATTTCCAGTAAGTAAGGGGGGTCTTAATGGGTACTTCAGACTTTACCTTCTCCTTCATGAAGTTTCTTCATCCCGACCTCTGGTCCTCGAGAATGTTTGATAATCTGGCACATCAGACCGAGCAGAGATTCATCGCTGTAAGAGCTTGTCTCAACTCGACCACCTCTTTTTCACATAAAGCTTCCGGGTGATCAACCGATGCCCCCCCCCCCCCCCCCCCCCATCTTGCTTCTGGATCTTATCACCATCCACACGTTTCCATTCGTGTCCACCGTATAACATGGCGATCAGCGTGGACAGGCCATGTATCAGCAGCCTAGTCTTGAGCAGGGGGACCCTCCTCTTTGACTTCCATGGCAATGGACATAAGATGGGGTCGACAGGACCAACCATCCATCTAATGTATTGGGGCATCCCAGAGGTCAGAGGAAATACGAACTGGGTATTTGGATTTCGGCATGAGGAGATAAGCCACTGCTATAGCTTTCTTCCCAGTCTCGGCACATGCATACTCTGCCGAGCCAAGTGGGTATGTGCATGCAGGTGATCAGGCCAGCTTTGTGGGACATCCCCTTTTTTATAATATGGTTGGAAAATTACTGCCCAGCAGACGTTCCTTGCTTTAAAAATTCCTTCAGAGTGTTTTTGTCCTGTTGTGCCTGATAATGCCGGGGGTCACGCTTTACTTTGTGTACAAGCCCTTGACAAGTTTATGACCTATCATAACTACAGTGAACTGAGATTCCAGCAGAGATGGCCTTGGCTTCCTGAAGAAGTGGAAAGTTTTTATATATAAATATAATTGTTTGGCAGCAGACAAGAAATCTGTGTATGGACCCGTCCACATGCCGTTTTTTTTTCCCCCTCTGCAAAACCGAACGTGTATTTGACAGCAGAAATCACGGTGATGTTTCACTTTGAATGGTCGGAGATGATCCAGGAGTGGACACCTCGATGTGGCTTCCAGCAGCATCTGTCCAGATACCCCGCCAAGGAGGGACGTGTACCTTTTTGGCTCTGCTGCAGCTTTTTACACCCAAACAGCATAAACAATGAGAGACACCGTACAGCCGCCACCGCCAGAATTTTGGCTCTGAATCCGTGCCAACATTCCAACGGCAAATGACCACATGTAAATGGGTCCTCAAATGTTATATGAATGGCTGTGAAAAGATTTGATTAGCTTAGAACGTTACCACGTTCAGTGCCCGGCCCATGGCTGTGTTCACAAAATGATTTAGTGTTGTCATAGGGACACATGGGAAAGAATGCGCATTTATACTGCGGATCTTCATGGATAGGAGATTTCACCCTTTGCATTGGAGAGGGTGAAATCCTCGGCCATTTCCATGGCAAGAAAAGGTTGTATTTTCAGTCACCCATGGGGTACGGCTGCACGGCGCCCATATTGGTTGCAGGTTAGCTAAAAGCAGTTCGGAGAATAAACCCAATAATGCTATCAAGGAGATCCTTCTGTTTCTGGCGGTCAGGGCTGTGGAGGCTGTTCCCGGCGGTCAGGGCTGTGGAGGCTGTTCCCGGCGGTCAGGGCTGTGGAGGCTGTTCCCGGCGGCCAGGGCTGTGGAGGCTGTTCCCGGCGGCCAGGGCTGTGATGGTGTTATCCTGCACCCCCATTGCTGCGAAGCCCCCTTATCTCTGTGTACGCCTCTGAGCCATTTGTATACGGAAAGGCACTTTACAAGCCTCCAAAGCATTGTACTGGCACACTTCTTTGCCCCATATTGTGTGCACAAATTCCAGGCCTAACATTGGTGACCCAGCTCTGTGATCATCAGAAAGCTGTGATTTGTATTATGGGAGTAAAAATGCTCCTGTGTGACAGTGGCAGGAGGCCTGTGATGCTGCCCTGTATCAGTCACCTCTAGTGGTCAGAACCGGCCCTCGTACCCATGCACACCCTTCTCATCCTGCCCGCTTTAGTCACAGGTTAGTCTTAACATTACGAGGCTCCGTGGGCGTCCAGACGTGTGTACAGGCGATGGCGAGGAAGGGCTGCAGTGTGTGATACTCCATCTGAACAGCTGCAGCTCTGGCTTTATGTGCAGCCTCCCACACGAGAGTGCGAAGTCACTTCTGAGAAGCCGCGTTACAGTCTAATTGAGAAGAAAGACGCTGATCAGCCTTCTTCTCCGTCACTTAGTATATGGAAACGGCGAGCGGGATACGAAGCATGGAATCATATTTATATGTAGGGGAAGCCAAGCTCTTTACATCCGCATATCTCACAACCCTTAGCCTTTATCCTCATTGTCTTAACGTAGGTTGCATCCTCGTATAACTGCTTGGAAATTAGACCGTAGAGAGGGATCTGCACTCTTAACCCCTTCTGCTACTCACAGCAGGGATGACGCTACTAAGGCAGGCCCGGTGAGTGGTCCATTGATGGAGCTGATTGGTCAGTTCTCCATCCGGGGAAGAAGTCATTGCTTAAAGCCAACTCTTGACTTAAAACGCGTCAGCTTTGATCAGATTAGAGGATGAGGAAGCCGTTGGGCTGCCTGGTGTGGGTCGCTGCACATCCTCGCCTTGTTAATCTATAACCCTTACACAACATCCATACTATAGACTGCAGTTCAAACTCCATGGCCCGTTGTCACATTGCTTATCTGCCGTGCCCAGAGCAGCCTAGGACCGTAAACTGGGTTATCACAAGATACTCCAGGTATGTCTGTGCCGCCTCGCTGCACTTTACTTCCTGATCTGCTGGTTTGGTTTTTTTTTTTTTTCTTTTCTGGCTAGAAATGCAAATGAAAGCCGCACGGCTCTGTCTGACTGCTAGCCGGATGGTTTCCAGTAAATAAAGTCTTGCCCAAAATCGCATTTCCGTTTTTATGGGGGTAGGAGGGAGGAGAAATGTCCCCATCTTCCTTATAGTATACCTAAATATAATGGGTGCATGCTTTAGGGCGCTGGCACACTGCAGCTTTTTTTGGGGTGAATTTTTTTGGCTTCTCAAAAACATCATGAATTTTTTTTCTATAAGTTTTTTGGTTTTGTTTTTTGGAGGGGTGGCGTTTTTTTATCACTCAGACTTTTACTTTTTCTTTCTTTCTCTTTTTTTTTTTTTTTTTACTATAAAGAAATCTATGGGAAAATGGCTTAAATAAACACGCACACACTGTGATTTGAAAAAACCGCATAATGCTGTCCTAAAACACCGTAAAAAACAAATCCCATTGGTCAGCATGTAACATCATGGCCAGCCTATTTGTGAAGTTTAAAAAAAAAAAATTACAGCAGCACCTTTGTACCTCGCCGCTATTACATGCGTATTAGGCCCCTTTCACACGAGCGTGACGGATTAGGTCCGGGTGCGTTCAGTGAAACTTTCACCATTTTGCAACCAAGTTCAGTCACTTCTATGGGGCCAGGGCTGCGCGAAAAACGCAGAATATAGAACATGCTGCAATTCTCACACAACGCAGAAGGGATGCGTGAACAAAAACGGCTCGTGCACAAAGCTGTTGAAATGAATGGGTCAGGATTCAGTGCAGGGGCTATGTGTTCACTTCAAGCATCGCACCCGCGCGGAAAACTCACTCCTGTGAAAGAGGCCTTATGGGCTTATTTCCTTGTAATGCTTTTTTAAGGAATCATTACGGCAAGGTTATGCCCAGCAGAACTAGAGACTAGATAAGGAAGGCTTCCAGTAAAGAGCGAGTACTTCTGTAGAAAGTGATACGTGTTCCCAGTAGTAATGGGCGTGCACCTTCACGTTCTAATGTGTAATCAGCGGCAGTAAGGGAAGCTTCGCTCTATAAGGAGCCAGTCTTTGAATCTCGCTATACTTTACTTTTTTAGTGATTTATTACCTTTTATAGCTTCAGTCCTGTTTCCATTGTCTTTCCCCCTGTGTTGGCTGGAATACATCTGTGTCCTCCAGAAACATAGCCACAGATTGATTGGCCTACTTTGTACGTCAGTGAAGTTTCCTGAACCTCGTTTGCAAGGATAGTCAAAATTTCCATTGAATGTAACTCATGTGAGCGTACTCCTGCAATACTATAGCTGCCAAGAGGGAAGGCAAAGCAGTCAACAGTTCTCAACCTGACCAGAGCCCTCAACCTGACCAGAGCCCTCAACCTGACCAGAGCCCTCAACCTGACCAGAGCCCTCAACCTGACCAGAGCCCTCAACCTGACCAGAGCCCTCAACCTGACCAGAGCCCTCAACCTGACCAGAGCCCTCAACCTGACCAGAGCCCTCAACCTGACCAGAGCCCTCAACCTGACCAGAGCCCTCAACCTGACCAGAGCCCCCTGACCAACCCACCTGACCAGAGCCCTCAACCTGACCAGAGCCCTCAACCTGACCAGAGCCCTCAACCTGACCAGAGCCCTCAACCTGACCAGAGCCCTCAACCTGACCAGAGCCCTCAACCTGACCAGAGCCCTCAACCTGACCAGAGCCCTCAACCTGACCAGAGCCCTCAACCTGACCACCCAGAGCCCTCAACCTGACCAGAGCCCTCAACCTGACCAGAGCCCTCAACCTGACCAGAGCCCTCAACCTGACCAGAGCCCTCAACCTGACCAGAGCCCTCAACCTGACCAGAGCCCTCAACCTGACCAGAGCCCTCAACCTGACCAGAGCCCTCAACCTGACCAGAGCCCTCAACCTGACCAGAGCCCTCAACCTGACCAGAGCCCTCAACCTGACAGAGCCCTCAACTGACCAGAGCCTCAACCTGACCAGAGCCCTCAACCTGACCAGAGCCCTCAACCTGACCAGAGCCCTCAACCTGACCAGAGCCCTCAACCTGACCAGAGCCCTCAACCTGACCAGAGCCCTCAACCTGACCAGAGCCCTCAACCTGACCAGACCTGACCAGAGCCCTCAACCTGACCAGAGCCCTCAGCCCTCAACCTGACCAGAGCCAACCTGACCAGAGCCTCAACCTGACCAGAGCCCTCAACCTGACCAGAGCCCTCAACCTGACCAGAGCCCTCAACCTGACCAGAGCCTCAACCTGACCAGACCTGACCAGAGCCTCAACCTGCAACCTGACCAGAGCCCTCAACCTGACCAGAGCCCTCAACCTGACCAGAGCCCTCAACCTGACCAGAGCCCTCAACCTGACCAGAGCCCTCAACCTGACCAGAGCCCTCAACCTGACCAGAGCCCTCAACCTGACCGTCAGAATAGTAGATGATGGAAAAACCAAGACATGGTCATTTAGACCTGAAGGCCACTGAATGTGCGTTTGACTGGGTGGTGGGCACGTTATATGTAAGGTCGTAGCCGTTCAGGTTGTTTATGTACCGAGCTGACATTACCGTACCTTGTTTTGCGGCCTCGATGTGTGACATTGCATTGGTTTTCCTCTTTGCAGGTTTCTCCTACGGAGACCCTTTTGGTTTCCATTTTACACATACAAAAATGTTTCACTCTTGCACAACTAAGATCAAAGCTCTTGTAGAAGACACTTTTACTCTGCGTTGACCACCTCATTTTTTCCAGCTCCCCGTGTCTCTGTAGATGTTACGGAGGTGGCTGGGGTGAATGGTAACCAGGATGCATCATTCACTACAGTCAGTAAATGAGTAAGTGAGTGTGAACGATGACGGGCTGGCCTGTGAAGCATTCCAGACTCCAGACATTACAAAACCTTCATTTTTCATTTTTTGTAAGACATGTAAATTTTGTGGCCACATTGTCCATAGAGTAAGGTTTACACCACATGTGAATGATAAAAATGGAAACTTGCAAGGGGTTTTCCAGGACTAAAGCACTGATGGTCCATCGATAGGATGGTTTATGGTCACACTTGCAGGTTTTCTTACACTGTTTTTGAAGCCAAAATCAGGTGTGGACATAAAAGGAGAGGACGTATTGGGGTCCAGTCACACGGCTTATTTTGCATGCAAAGTTTGCCGCAGTTTCAGTGCCAAAAACCGGCCTGAAGGATGCTCAGAGACCGCCTTCTGTTTTATAATAGGAGGTCTCATTGCTATTTATGCGACCACAGCAGGAGAGGACATGTCTTCTCTTGGTGTGACCGTGGCCATAATCTGCAGCCTACAATTGAAAATAATGCAAGGCCATCTCCACGCGACCATCCAAGGGCTTTTTGCGTGGAATGTGTGCCAGATTCTGCCTGCAGAAGACGCCATATGAGCAACCATCAAAAATTGTCCCATAAAGACGCATTTTTACCTTATCCACAGGATAGGAGATAAGTGTCTGATCGTTGGGGGTCCAACCGCTAGGAATGGGGGCCCCTGCATGCTCTGTGCCGCTCCATTCCCTTCTATGGAGCTGCCCGAGATAGCGGACTGCTTGTGCCCTGCTATGTCACGCAATCCCATGGAGCATACCTGTCTGCTGCTCCTTTCCAATGGGGAGTGTCAGCCACCCATCACATGATCGGAAAGGGCCCCAGCAGTTGGCCCCCCGATGATTAGACACGGGATAGGGGATAAGTTGTCTTAATGAGACAACCCCTTTAAGGATAGATACTGCTTCTGTTTTTCACCACTCGTTTTGGGCTCAAAAAACTGCATAAAAAACCTTCAGATGTTGCTATCCCTTAAAGGGGTTCTCCGGGAATTAAGGAAATGAAAATACTTAAATATTACTGTATTATAAATATATTCCCAAATACCTTTCATTAGTTATACTGGTTCGTTTTGTCTAGGAAGCAATCATCAGGGGAAATAAAATGGCCACCGTCCTATTAGTACACCCAAAACCTGTCCTAATCACACAGGAGGACAAGTTACTTCACAACACTGAGGTAAAGAGCTGCCTCATCCTCCTCTTATACTTGTCAGGGACTGTGATCCTGAATACAGATGATAAGAACTTCAGCTGAATCTCTGTTGGAATAGAGCTCATGAGTAAATGTGAATAATGAGCAGCAGCTCTTGTATGCAGTCTCCATTACCACAGTCTGTCCTCTCTGTACTTCATGTCTCCTCATGGACCATTCCTACAGAGATTCAGCTGAAGATCATGTTAAACTGTATTCAGGATCATAATCCATGACAAGCAGAGCAGCAAGGATGAGGCAGCTCTTTAGCTCAGTGTTGTGAAGTAACTTGTCCTCCTGTGTGATTAGGACAGGTTCTGTGTGTACTAATAGGACGGCGGCCATTTTATTTCTCCTATTCATTACTCCCCAGACAAAATGAGCCATTATAACTAATGAAAGGTATTTGGGAATATATTTATAATAAAGTAATATTTATGCATTTTCACTTTCTTAATTACCGGAGAACCCCTTTAAGGCTCATTCAGACGACCGTATGTTGCCTTCCACATCTGATCCACAATTGCGGATTAGATGTGGACCCATTCACTTCTGTGGGGCCCTTTTCTTTCATTCCACGGCTCCGCAAAAAAAAACATGTCCTATACTTGTTAGTGAAAATCAGGACTGAATGAGCCCTTAAAGGGATATTCCCATCCCTTACAATGGGGGCTTATTGCTAATTATGCCCCTATTGTCTGACAGGTGCAGGTCCCACCTCCGGGACCCGCACCTACAGGGACAACGCAGCGGGGAGAGCTGTGGCTGGAGGACCCAGGTTTCCCAGGGCTCTGTCCACCACCAAGCACTGCTCCCCTCTGCTCCCATACAAGTGAATGGGAGCGCACTGCGGACGCGCAGCCCCTGCTCCCATCCATTTCTATATGGCAGATGGAAATAGTTGAGCCAGCGCTCGGCTATTTTCGACGGCCCCATTGAAACAAATGGAGGGCGGCTGCGCCTGTGCCGTGCGCCCTCCGTTCATTTCCCCGCTTCGTTCTCATTGTAGATGCGGGTCCCAGAGCTGGGAAATCCTAGCGATATGCCCCCATTGTATGTGATGGGAAAACCCCTTTAAGGATAGGCCATCAATGACCTCCTGATTAATTAATACCCCTCTGTTTTTTCTGGCTTGGGCCATGAATATTTTTATTTTTTTACTCCTGGTTTGTAATGTAGTTGGTCACTTCCAGCCCCGGCAGACAGGACATCTGATCCGTATAGTAGATCTAACGGTAATTGTAAACCGGGTTGGATTAATGTATGGTTATCAGCTGTTCGACTGAATTGGGCCGTTTATTAGCCTTCAGATGAGTGATTTTCTGGTGGACTTTTGTAATCTACGGGAAAGTTTGTTTTGCTTGGAGGAAATCACTTGGACTCCTTGCACGTGACATCATTTTCTGGCCTTTGAGAGCTACCAGGAAGTTTCAGCCGATAGTTCTTCCCCGTCAGGGCCCTGGCTCCCCTCCATCAGTTCATTTCAATTTTATGAGACAATACGTCGCACTCCAGATTCATCTCTCGGTGTCGAGTTGTGCTGACTTTTTTTTTTCTCCTTTCCTTTCACAGACTGACTCGGAGTGGCCCTTCCTACGACACAAGATTTTCCGCCTGAAACCAGAGAAGGAGGAGGATTGATTGGCCAGCGGATTACTCTCTGCCCGGGGCTTCGGATACGGCTTGGAATTATGACCCGTGCCGCGCACACGCGCTGAATGAATCATTTGTGGTGCGGTAGAAATGAGTTTGCATCGCCAGATGGGTTCAGATCGGGACCTCCAGTCGTCAACTTCCTCCGTCAGCCTTCCTCCAGTGAAAAAGGCACCAAAGAAAAGGCGAATGCCATGGGGGTCCATCTTCCGCAAGAAAAAAGATCCAAAGCGGAAATCGAGGGACCTGACTGGTGGGGTCGATGGGATTGCTAGCATTGAGAGCATTCACTCAGAGATGTGCACTGACAAAAATTCCATATTCTCTGCCTCCGTGAACTCGGCAGACAATGCCTGCGCCAGTAAACAGAGCGGAGACTCTATGGAGTGCCCCCTGTGCCTTTTACGGCACTCTAAGGACCGTTTTCCTGAAATAATGACCTGCCACCATCGCTCGTGCGCGGACTGCCTACGTCAGTACCTGCGGATAGAGATCTCAGAGAGCAGGGTCAATATCAGCTGTCCAGAGTGCTCAGAACGCTTTAACCCTTATGATATTCGCTTAATACTGAACGATGACGTCCTGATGGAGAAGTACGAGGAGTTTATGCTCAGGAGGTGGCTTGTCGCTGACCCAGATTGTAGATGGTGCCCAGCTCCTGACTGTGGGTAAGGAACTGATCTACTTTTGTGCGTTACTTTATCTTGACTTGTCAGTTGGACCAACCTTTGGACCATCAGCCCTGGTTTATAAGACATCTGCAATATAGAGAACAGCGAGATATCACATGGACTATGGGGTTTCATGCAATGATATCTGATAAATGGACTGCAGGAGGTAAACATTGACCTTAAAGGGGTTGCCGCTGTTTTAAAAAATTTTAAAATGAAAAAAATTACCCCCCATCTAGCTGTACCTATGGCAAAATTCATACTCTCCTTGTCCCCGCCTATCCGTTCCAACTCCATGACTCTTCACTGGTCCCTGTCCGTAGACTTTTGCACGGACGGGGATTGGAAGACCAGTGAATAGAGTCAGAGAGGCGGGGAAAAGGAGAGTATAAATTTCTCCACAGGTACAGCTGGCTGAGGGGCACATTTAAACAAAAAAAAAGTTGGACAACCCCTTTAAAGAGTGTTGTACAGGATAAGAAGAACATGGCGCTCTCTTCCAGACACAGCGCCTCTCCTATCCGCAGGCTGTGTGTGTTATTGCACCTAAGCACCAAACTAAGGCTGGTTTCACACGAGAGAGCTGAATGCATTGAACTCGCAGCGTGTGTCTGTGGGAGTTCCCGTCCTGACCTCCCAGCACTGATCAGATCCGCATTGTATTATATTGATTTATGATGCTATGTAACCCTTAGAGTTCTAGAATGTATTGGATAACACAGACATAATGCCGTCAGTGTTATCCAATACATTCCAGAACTGTAAGGGTGACATAGCATCATAAATCAATATAATACAATGCGGATCCTATCCGTGCCAGGGAGGTCAGGACAGGAACTCTCACAGACACGCCGCAAGTTCAACGCGTTGAACTCGCTTGTGTGAAAGCAGCCTAAGCTGTACCAAGCACAGGCACTATGCAAGGTACGACGCTGTGCTAGGCCTACTAAGAGCGCTGCAGCCTCTTCAAACAGCTGATCGATGGGGGGAATGGTAGTCGGACCCCCATCGTTTAGAGCAGGGATCAGCAACCCCAGCCACTCCAGATGTCCTGAAACTACAACTCCCAGAATTGAGCAAGTGTGCATGATGGGAGTTGTAGTTTCACAGAGTGCCAAATGTTGCTGATCCCTGGTTTAGAGGATAGGTAATAAGAATTGACGTCCTGGTAAACCCCCTTTAACTCACATCCTTTAAATTGTTTTCTCTCATAAAGGGTATGCCTAGGTACACGTGTGTGTCCATCCAAAATTACAGTGGCCTCATGGATTCACAGTCTGCTGGATGGACACAGTATATAAACACAATACTGCTTTACACATACGTGGAATTGCCGTGTAGAAGCAGCACCTTTACAGAAAGCGAAGGCGTTCATACTGCCCTCCACGTAGACGACGCAGGGCGGACATAGAGACCCTGCTGAACTCTGTGCTGGCACCTGCTTTATACAGGAGGAGAAGACTTTAGTGTAAAGGCTTACACCAGCAGAAACGAGGCCACGTCTGGTGCCGTCGTGACCAGGAGCTGATGAAAGTTTTTATATATGTTCTCCTTGGGTGTGGAGCACAAATGTCAGTGATTAATTCAGAAACTGGGAGATAGGATGACAGTAATTACAACACTTAATAAACCCAGCATATTAATGGGATGTAACATGTGAGACAGGAATAGAGAATACAGATGGAAACGCCATGAACACGAGGTCTGTGGGGTGGGCAGCACATTGAGACCCATGTATGTAGAGGTTGTCACCACTTATGGAACGGCTGATGGAGAGGAGACTGATTTTAGGAGTGTGAGGAGTCGGTGGCACATCAGTTGGTCGTGTCCTTTACTGTCCATACCCCGCAGGAGAACGTGTGCAAGCAAGCACCGATCCCTTGGCACATTTCTGGAGACAGTCATTAGGGTCGGGGGTAGTATCTGTATAAGCAGTTGCCTAAAGTGATTAAAATGTAATTTTTTAATCACTCATACAGCAGGTCACACATTTATCACTTTCTGAAAGGCTATTTTCTGCACTCCCATAGTGATGAATAGAGGTCGGCCACCCATGCGTGGTCCACACTCTTTCACTTTGGGGGCTCCATTCTAGAGATAGATCTGGGTTCCTTCTCTGGTATCCACACCCTTCAGACATTGGTGGCATACTGTATCCTAGTGGTATAACGCCAATGTGTGAGATGGGCCGGGGTTATCCCATGATTAATGTAAAAATGAAAATCAGACATCATATAGAACATGACAATCTCTATATAACAAAGCTAGAACCAGCCCTGTACCTCACATGGATCCAGAGATCTCCACATTCATTGCTCTGCAAGATTTATATCAAGCTGACAGCTCAAGAGGAGTGTCTTTTCTACTGCAGCTCAGGGGGTGTGTCTATGGTCTACCTATCACAGCTCAGGGGGTGTGTCTCAGTTCTCCCTATCACAGCTCAGGGGGCGTGCCTCAGCTCTCCCTATCACAGCTCAGGGGGCGTGCCTCAGCTCTCCCTATCACAGCTCAGGAGGCAGATGAAGGATGAAACTGAGCATGTGTGGCCTTCTCAGTGAGAAGGACAAAGAAATAAGAAAAGGTGGCGCTATACAGATAACAGCAGGTGGCGCTATACAGATACATTTTATTGAATAACTCAGCGGCTATGGTAAATATTTAATTATATGCAATTACAAAAGTATTCAGATCCAAGGTGCTGGTTTGAAAACTGTAGAATATTTTTCGTGGGACAACCCCTTTAAGCCTAAAATGTCCTGTCTTAGTAAATGCTTGCGTTCTCACTGAAATAACTATTATGGAACCTCTTTTCTTAGAACTTGGTTTGGGTTGTTCCTGGAAATGTGTGAATTAATTTGGCAAACTATAGAGGGACATGTCCCTATTTATTCCTAATTTCCTTGAGGAACAGCACAATGCAGATGCTCCAGAGTCTTTCCATGTGTTAAAGGTGATGTTTCTACCCTCTAGCTATGCCGTCATCGCTTTTGGCTGTGCCAGCTGCCCAAAGTTAACCTGCGGCCGTGACGGATGTGGAACGGAGTTCTGCTACCACTGCAAACAGATATGGCACCCGAACCAGACTTGTGATGCTGCGCGTCAAGAGCGGGCTCAGAGCCTGCGCCTGAGGACAATCCGGTCGTCGTCTATTAGTTATAGCCAGGAGTCTGGAGCTGCAGGTATCTATCTGGTCGGGTTTTGTCATTTATAATGAGTGGAAAAATACCAGATTCTTAGCAGGGCACTTGTTCTGTGTGCCAGTTTACCCGAGACACAAAGTTTTATTATTTCTTCTTATTGTGCTAAGTGCTTATCTTCTGAACTCTGCAGATCAGAGCCAGGCACAGAAAGATGTCTCCTTATTACACGTCTCGCTGGCACGGAGCCCGGAGTGCCGCACACAATCTCTCTTCTGTAAACCGATGCCTGTGATACTGTGATGTAGGTTAGAATGACTCCTCTCGTCTCCAGGCGTTTCCATGGCTGATGCAGTGTAACATTTGGCAGTCGGCTGCTTTGCATCGCTGATCTTATGTTCCGGCTTATGTTCCGGTATATGCACAGCAGAGGTTTTCATTCATATAGCATCCCTCAGGGACTGTCTGCATCACACCATACACTAAAAAAAAAAAAATCACTAAATCCTGCAGTGACCACTGAGCTTCAATATAGACTGACAATTCCCTGTCCTGCAGAGATCACCTCTCAACAGTCATCTCATTCTCATCACACACAGGATTACAATGACTGGTAATGCCTGATGGTCATAGCTCACCTCCCCCTCCCTGTACAATGACCTCTGCACAGCACATTTCTAGAAAACTCTCCCATAGAAGTCAATGGCTTTTTTCCTGAATGTAGTTTCTTAAAGGCATTCTATCACCAGGATCTTGGACTATTATCTCAGGGAATGCATATATGAGTAGTACTTCAGATAAGGAGTCCAGATCCCATTCTTAATATCCCACGTTTCCCGCCATCAGCTCTCAAAACTGAGCTCAAATACACAGTCTGGACTGCTGTACTATGCGCATGCACAGCAGTCCTGACAGTGTATTTCAGTGCAGCTTTACATGCTGACGGTTTTATACTGACCTTTCCTGTGGATCATCAGCATCTGATCGGTGGGGGTCGACACTTGGGACCCCCCGCTGATCAGCTGTTTGAGCAGACAGCAGCAGTAGTAACAATGCAGCGGCCTTCTTGCAGCTTTTCTTAGGCCAGTGATATCACGTTCATCAGTCACATGACCTAGGCGCAGCTCAGCCGCATTGAAGTGAATAGGGCTGAGCTACAATACCAAGCACAACCACTATACAATGTACGGCGCTGTGCTTGGTGAGCTGAGAGAATTGCTTAGGCACTACTGCGAACACTGGTGGCTTCTCAAACAGCTGATTGGTGGGGGTCCTGGGTGTCAGACCCACATAGATCAGATACTGATGACCTATCCAGAGGATAGCTCATTAGCAGGGGGCGGACTGGGAACTTAATGTGGCCCTGGAAAAATGCTAAAAGCGTCCCCATTTTGTAGTTGGGTCCAAACTGAAGGAAGGCAGGGCCAGCAATACCATATTGGAGCACATTATACCACCCCCAACAGAGCCAAATACCACAGACCATCACAAAATACATCCCAAAAACTTCCACTGGTCGGCCATGAGGGTGGGGCCAGGCGGTCCCCTGGGCATTGGCTCACCGGGAAACTTCCCTGTAAGGTCTATGGCCAAATAGCCAATGGTCATTAGTAAAACAAACTCTCGGAAAATAAAACCCTGTAAGGCCCCATTCACACGACCGTATGTTCATTTCCTTATCTAATCCGCATTTTTTGCGGATAAGATGCGGAACCATACGGACCCATTCATTTTTCCATAGGAGAAAAAAAATGTGTGCATTCCGCATCCGTATATTACGGAAGTTCTCCCGCAAAAAAAAGTGAAACGTCCTATACTTGGCCGCAAAACACGTCCGTAGCCCCATTAAAGTCAATGGGTCTGCAAAATTACGGAACACTACGGAAGACTTTCCGTATGTCTTCCGTTCCGTTTTTATACGGATCACGGAATACATACGGTCGTGTGAATGAAGCCTTAGTCCATGGCCCTGATGTAAGCATATCTCTAGACTGCATCTCACAGCTCAGTAGATGCTCGGACAAGACGGCAGCCCCCTTAATCTTGTACAAAAAATTAAAAATTGCGTACAGTCACAAAAAAAGTTTAGGTTTATCGAAGGGGAACCTATGCAGTGAAGCAGAACACGGGTGCGATTGTAAATGCCTCTGAGGACTTATGGGGCTGAGCCCAGATTGTGCAGGTTCTGTAATGTGCCCTTTGGCGCTCTCACGGTTGTGCCTATGTGCATTTATTTTCACCCTGCGGCCACATTTTGGTTTTATTACTACGGATTTCTCCAGGGATTGTGGTAAGAGCAGGGACTGACATACAGCGACTTGTAGGACTGTTCATCGGCCATTGGAGACCACACAAGACGTCATGTCAGAATGAAGGTTACTAGAAAAGCTGAGTTTTTTTTTTTTCTCTCTTTTTGTTCATTTACGTTGAGCTAACGCCATTTGATTATTTTTTTCTTGACTAGCGGATGATATCAAGCCTTGCCCAAGATGTGCTGCCTATATCATAAAGATGAACGATGGAAGCTGCAACCACATGACGTGTGCCGTCTGCGGCTGTGAGTTTTGCTGGCTCTGCATGAAGGAGATCTCCGATTTGCATTATCTCAGGTAAATGGCTTCACATCTCCTTCTGTCGCTGCCGCTGAATGATGCAGCAGTGTCACAGCGCAGTTGGTAAAAACACACTATTTGTCAAGTTTTTTTATTTTTGTTTTATTCTAATCTACCCCCTTCTTTCATACTGTATTAGGATTTGCTTCAGCGGCACTGTGGGCTTCTTCAATCTGAAGCCTCGGTTATAAATTAGAGCTGAGAGCCATATGCAGTGTCGGTTTTCTATAAACATCGGGAAGGCTCCCGACCACAATCTTCTCCATAGACTCCATATACCCAATGGAAGCTAAAGAGAGTGCCCCTCTCAGTACATCTTTTTCTTCTGCATGGAGTAGCGCAGTCTGCTGAACTATTCCATTCAGAGGAATACTACAGAAAGGTCATGCTGCACGGTATATTTTTTGGAAGAGTGTGAGCCTGGGGACGACATATGGAGCTGTATGGCTCTACACCGCTGTGTATATCAGGATGACCTTCCAATACCTGCCAAACCCAGTGTGGACAGGGCCCTTAGCCCCACGCTTACTGTTGATGTCAGTGCTCGGTAATTTGAGCTCTGTACACTGGTGTAATATTGGTATGTTCTCCCCTACATGGCGCTTGCCACCATGCCATTATTTGCCGTCAGGTTCATGTAGGAACCAGCACGTATGGGCCCCATAGAGGTCTGTGTTGAAGGTTTTTCATAACCATGAATTTATGCAGGGGCCCAAACCTTCGGCTATGTCACCAGGCACCCTGGAGGGCTTCTGTACTGGTCAGTAAAGTCCCTAAACGTTTCTACTTAAAGAGGACCTTGTCCTCTCTCCTGACATTCCTCTTTTGGTAACTATTTGCATATTCCCCATGTAATAAATCCGGGGCATCTATTCCTATGACTGTATGTTCTACCATTCCTGTATTATTCCTGCTAGAAGCTTACAAATTGCCAGCAGTCTACAGTAAAAGTACTGCTGGGTGTTACCAGTAGGGGGTGTGTCCAATCAGTGCTGCTCTTGTCAGACTGTGCAGGGACACACCCCCACAACTGGTTACCTCCCCTCTGTACCCTTACTGCAGACTGCTAGCAATTCATCCATAACTTCTAGTAGAATTATTAAAGGAATGGCACAAAGTAAAGCCATAAGGATAGATGCTCCAGAATCTTTATTACATGGGGAACACAAGTGGTTTCTAAAACAGACGTGTCAGGAGAGGAGACGGCTCCTCTTTAAGCAGAAGGGAGTGTCGTCGTCAGCATTTGTAGTCTTTCTTGTCGTGCTTGTCGTGCTCATGATCATCTCTAGACACGAAGCTTAAGAAGTCTTCCTTCCTGGTAGAGAAATGTGACAGAGGAGAAGAATCAACAAGAGTGTATATAAAACATAGGGTGTGTAATGTGTCCATAGACGCCTTTCCTTCTAATTTAGCGTATTCTTGTTTTGGCCATATGTTTGTCTATTCCGTATGCCCTGTGCAGTGTGTGCCAGCATTTATTGCCAGGCAGCTCAGGTTTACAGCATTGTTCTAGTTGTGTCCTTCAAGACCATTATGTCGCGGATGCCCATAGTGGAAATTCCACTGTGGATTTGCCACAGACTTCATCCTGTGCATTGCGGCACCCGGCACCCTCGCCGATCAGCTGTATGAGGAGACACGCGCCGTCTCCTGTCTCTCTCCCTGTCTGCTGCTGCTGTCTTTGGTCTTTGCCATAGACAGCAATGGTGAACAGGAAGAGAGACGGGAGACGGCACGTGTGCACTCCATCTCCTCATACAGCTGATCGGCGAGGGTGCCGGGTGTTGAACCCCCACCGATCTGATATTTATGACCTATCCTGAGGATAGGTCTTCAATCTTAAAAGCCCGGACTACCCCTTTAAATACAGACCTTATGAATCCTTTGCTTTGTATCTGCCCAAGATACCACAAGATTTTCTGTCTTCTTGAAGTCATTGCCTGGAGACATATCCAGTGTACTCACTGTATCCTTTGTTTTTCTCATAGTCCATCAGGATGTACATTTTGGGGAAAGAAGCCTTGGAGCAGAAAGAAGAAGATCCTTTGGCAGCTCGGGACCCTTGTAGGGGCCCCTGTAGGCATCGCCTTGATAGCCGGGATTGCCATTCCTGCGATGATTATTGGTATACCTGTATACGTAGGAAGAAAGGTACGTGCTTTTATTCTATGTTTCTTCACGACTAGTATTTTTGGTGAGATTTCATTCCAATATGTCATAAAGGTGTTAGTGCTCGGATATCCTCTACACGGCAGTACGCCTGCCTGGAGCACTACAAGTCCAGCATCACTTGTGCTGTATTTGGAATGGCCCGTTCTGTCAGTGTGAGATGTCACATAGGCGCCTGTCACTGAGGGGCAACTGCCTGGCAGCGGGTATGTGTCCTCTGTCTTCCATGATGCGTGGAGTGGCAGAATAGCTGCAGACGACTTGTGATTTTGGATTATCATAAGAACTAGTAATTAAGAAAGTGGCCTTCATCTTTCATTTTCAGACCGTCCATCCGTGTATTGGGAACTGTTTTCTTTGGTTCAGTTTCCTTTTGTGGTTGCACATTACTTAGTACTTGCCTCACATATAGGGAACTAAAGAAAATTAGGAAGCTGTAAGAAGAGGGGCGGTTGTCCGTGACGGCCAGACAGGTTGCTGCTTTTATTTGCCAAAGGTCCTCTGAAAAATGAGAGATGGAAGCTGGTTGGTTGAGTTGATGTCATCTCGGACATACACATAAGATAACTGACCACCATATGAGCATTTGGCTGGTGGCTAACCCTACGGATCCTCCCATACGTATGCATGGTTTGCTCAGCTGAGCATGCTCATGTAGTGAAAGAGGCACTGCCAGAGGCTTATCTCCTCAGAACAAAAGGATCAGGCAGTTGAAATCCAACATGCCTGATTCTTTTTTTTTGGCCAACATAGATCTAATGGGCACAGCCATCTTAAAGAAGAACTCCCACAAAAAAAATTTATTCCATGTCCTGCTAGAAATGTACATGATGTAATCTGTAGTGAATGTCATTTTCTTACCAGTGTCTGAATTTTTGAGTTATATCATCCTGAAGTTTCTTATCTGTGTCATGTGACTAGGAATTAGACCCACCAACTCACACAGAGACTTATGTGTGGACAGGAAGTCTAATTCTCTATGCATTCCTATGAGAGCCTCACTTTCAGTCTCATAGGAATGAATAGAGCAGTGACTGGCTTCCTGTCCTGGGTCAGTTGGAGGTCAGGCAGTTGGTCACATGACCCAGCTACAATAAGAAGAGAGGTGATAACTCTCAATTTCAGCCTCTGATAAGAAAATAACAATCACTACAGATTATATCATGCACCTTTCTAACAGGTCAGAGAATTAAAATGTTTGCGGGAGTTCTTCTTTAAGTTATATCTAGTTTTGTACAGTGCTTGTGTTTTCTGGGACCCCGCCGATCAGCTCCTGTGCGAGCCGGGGCCTTCTCAAACAGCTGATCGGTGGGGTCCCGTGTGTCAGACTCCGACCGATCAGAGACTGTGACCTAGAAGATAGGTCACCAGTAGAAAACTTTAAAGGAGTGTACAGGTTTACAAAAAGATGGCTGCTCTCTTCTAGAAACAGCAACAAACATTAGGGAATACGTTCAGTTTGCCACTGATATACCGGTGGCGGATTTCTGTTTCAAGAAAATGTGTATGGTACTGATTAAAAATTTAGGCTGCTTTCACATCTGCGTTTTTGCTGGATCCACAAAAACTGGTCCGTCATGATGATATAACCGTCTGCATCCATTCAGAACGGATCCGGTTGTATTATCTCTGAAATGAACATTACGGATCTGGCACTAAAACCATTGTATGTCAATGAGCGCCGGGTCTGTGTTGTTTTTTTTTGTGTTCAAAAACAGATCTGGCGCCCACTGACTGACTTTAGTTTCATGCCGGATCCATCTTGATCAGTATCCCATGACGCACACAAAAACGCTGCTTGCATGTCATGTATACAGCCCTCTGCCCTGGTATTTAGTAGTTTGTATTATCATTACGTCTGTGTATATAGTAGTGTGGAGACGATGCTGTTTTACGGAAGGCCACATGATACCTGCAGGACGCACAGGCCGTCTCTGTGCCATTGTTTCCTATGGAGGAGGTGCATTGCTGCATTGTGTACCTAGAGACGTCTGCATTATTTTATTGTAGTTTTGTAGCAATGTGATCATGTCCATATCATCTCTTCCCAGTTAGTACGTGAAGCAATCTTTCTGCGAATATAGTTTTGTTTTCTGTAAAATTATTTGTGTTAAAGGGGTTGTCGGGGACATTCAGAAATCTTACAGAAAGCAGAGGATGTGCTAAAATAACAAATGAAATATTACTTAGCTGGAAAATCTGCATCCGCTTCTGTGCTCCTGCCAGTCTCGCTTTCTTTACTGCAATTAAGTTGCTGCGATTACCCGCGTGTGACCGCAACAAGCAGGCAGTTACACGTCGGTGGTCGCAATGTCATCTCTGCAGGACAGGTGAGAACACCAGAGCATCAGCACGTTTTCCAGGAGGGCTTTCTGTCTGTTCCTGACAACTTCCCTTATAATTATCTGACTCTTACTACAGGCTATAACGGACTGCGCAGCCTATCCCGTAATTCACCTGACATTGTTTTCGACAGATTCACAATCGCTATGAGGGTAAAGACAATTCAAAGCACAAGAGAAATCTGGCGATAGCCGGCGGCGTTACCTTGTCAGTCATCGTATCTCCGGTTGTCGCTGCTGTAACCGTAGGTAAGCTGTCTTCATGTCATTATTAGGGTGGGAGCAGCAATATGCAGATAAAAGAAAACCACGGAGACACCATCACGTGTCTCAACGACGGTCAAATTAGCCAGGCCTTTCACCGGGAAGAAACAACCAAGGGAAGGGCAGTCTCCAAAAGGAAACCACCTATGCCAAAACATGGTATCCATCCACAGACAGCTGTTTCGAGGTGTTTGCCCCTCATCAGTGTGGAGTAGGAATCTGGCTAGTGGGAGCAATGCCTAGTAAAAGGTTATTTAAGAAAAGATGATTGACCTCAGGGAGATCAACCATCATCACCACAGAGACACCATCACGAGTCTCAATGTTGGTGAAAGTTGAGACTCGTGATGGTGTCCCTGTGGTGATGATGGTTGATCTCCCTGAGGTCAATCATCTTTTCTTAAATAATTATTAGGGTGGGGACAGACCTCGCTGTCAGATTTTCAGGTTTTCATAAAACGGCATCATTCTGGCGTCCTCTATGCAAACAGCGGCCGTGACATGTGAATTCACCCGCATCGGTGTCATGTATAATGTTAATAAGGACCAGATGTGAGACAGGAGGATGGAGCCCCAGCAAGGACAGCTGTACGCATGTTCTAGTTCATTGTAGGATATGAGTTAAATTATTAAAGAAGAACTCCCGCAAAAAATTTTATTTTCTGACCTGTTAGAAAGGTGCATGATATAATCTGTAGTGATTGTCATGTTCTTATCAGTGACTGTTTCTGTGAGTAAAAACCTCTCTTCTTATTGTAGCTGGGTCATGTGACCAACTCCCTGACCTCCAACTGACCAAGGACAGGAAGCCAGTAACTGCTCTATTCATTCCTATGAGAGCCTCACTTTCAGTCTCATAGGAATACATAGAGAATTAGACTTCCTGTCCATTGCTGCCCAAACCCCTGATAAAGCCAGCAGAGGCTGGTGAAACATGTTGGGGGGCATGTGTTAGGTTTTAATAATCTGCTGAGCATATTAGCTGCTGAACTATATGAAAGCATTTAAGTGCAGAGCAAACAGATTATACTAGTCAGTGAGGTGAACTGACTTTAGTGCACATTATTGTATCAGTATCTGAGTGGGATATTGGTCACACCCCACATCGTGATACACTGGTATATTTACCTATTATGTATTCGTGGAGACAGCAAACGCCAAGCAGAGGATTTTAATCTTTTGTTAGGCTCACAAAGTTTTAAACTGATGGAATAAAGGCTATATTTTAGCGTAATACAATTTGTATCTGGGAAAGAATTGGTTATTGCCCCTGTGGGCATTTGTGTAAGGATTAGTTTCTTTATGAGGACGTCCCTATTGATGAGCTATCCTCAGGATAGGTCATCAGTATCAGGTCAGCTGTAGTCCACCTCCTGGCACCCCCATCGATCAGCTGTGATAGTCACCAGGTCCATACACTGTATTGGCCATGCCTACTGCAGCATTGCTCCCATTTAAGTGGCCTAGAGCAGCCGTGCAGCACCCAGGCATAGCCCCTACATAGTGTACTGACTGAGCGCTCTAGTCCTGGTGCTGTAGCTTTTGAAAACTGCTGATTGACAACAGGGGGTGACGGGAGTCTGACCCCTCCACCGATCTGATAAGGATAGCTCATCAATAGTTAAGTACTAGAAAACCCCTTTAAAGGCTATGGACACCTTTGGTGCATTTCTTTATGATTGCCTTTTACTCTTTTTGGGCTAAAAATGATTTTTTTCAAATGGTCTTTATTAAAAAATGTCATCTGTTTTTGACATACAGAGGTTAAAAATCAGTCTGTTTTAAGAGTATCACTTCTGAGGCTCGTGTGAAACCTTATCTCTGATCTCCTGACCTCATAAACGTTCGTTAGAGCTAAACTCTATCAAGCTAATAAGAATCTGGCTTAAATGAGTGTTTGAGGTCAGGAGATCAGCGATAAGAGCTACACATGATCCGTCGGCTGACCGAAAAGTGATGCTCAAAAAACAGACTGATTGATTGTTAACCCCCTCTAAAATTGCAAACATTTTTAATAAAAACCAACTGAAAAAAATGCTTTTTTTTTTTTTTTTTTAGCCCAAAATGAGTAAACCCGATCATAAAAAATTGTCCCGAAGGTGTTCATAGCCTTTTAAACTAATAATGGAGAGCAGGAGGGAATTCACATTAGTATGTCCTGGCCCTGGGTTTAGTAACCTGTATTCTCTGAGAGGAGGAACTGACATACATTACAGCCCATATAGTATAAGCTGCTGCATAATGCACATTTTGCTGCTGATGTTGTAAGATGTGACATGCTCTACTGCTTTCCTGTATTACCTGCCATGTAATAGATTGGAGTAAGGCAGCTGCTTACAATGCAATTTCTCCAAATTTCCTATATATTTCCCTTAATAAAGTCTCTTGTGCTGTGCCGCTTGTTAAGTCTTTGCTTCCCTGTAATGTTGTGTGTCCATGTTGTTTTGCAGGCATCGGAGTTCCTATTATGTTGGCTTATGTCTATGGAGTAGTCCCAATATCACTATGCCGAAGCGGAGGCTGTGGTGTGTCAGCCGGGAATGGGAAAGGTGTCCGGATTGAATTTGATGACGAGAATGATATCAATGTCGGTGGAGTGAATACTGCAGCAGGTGAGAACCGGGCGACGCTCCGTAGATGTCTCCTCTGTAGTGAACTTCAGTTAGAAATCTGCCGCAGGGTTTGGATCGGGGGAAGGGATGAGCGATGGGTGGTCTTCTGTTGTCAGCGGAAGCTCCTACATTTGTGTCCCAAGATTTTTTTTTTGCCATATAAAGTCTGTGCCCTATTTCCATTCCCCTTTAAAAACATAAGTTGCAGGGTTCATTTGAATAATGGGTGACTACATTTAGATTTAAAGGGATTTCCCCCCCCCCCCCCCCTAAAAAAAAAAAAAAAAAACCACATCCCCCTATCATAAGTGTCTGATCGGCAGAGTTTTACAAATAACCATAAAGACAACAAAAATATAAATTTAATACCACCCCAAAAACCATCCTTAAC
The DNA here is from genome assembly GCA_900303285.1 of Rhinella marina. Taxonomy (NCBI): domain Eukaryota; kingdom Metazoa; phylum Chordata; class Amphibia; order Anura; family Bufonidae; genus Rhinella; species Rhinella marina. The sequence goes on along the minus strand of ONZH01016912.1, from coordinate 119,624 downwards.
CCGCTCCAGGAGAGAGCGAAAAAAATGGTAGAAAATAAACGGCATCCATTTGGTTTATTTTCCACATAAAAATTTATACACATATATAAATATAATACACGTGACTTACAAACCTTAATGGGAATGTTTCATCAGAAAATGACCTTTATATAACATTTTTTGTTGAATTCTTTAAAAAATGTTTTATTTGTTTTTAATCTTCAATGTCACTGTTGATTGTTTCATTGCTCGATTAACAAAAATTCCTGAAATCTTGGCTTCATTCTGACCACTGAGCCTGAAATAGTCTGACACTTCCTGTTCTGCAGAGATCACTTTTCAGCAGTCATCTCCTTAGTATTAGAGGCAGGATTGCAATTACATGTAATACCTATATATAGATAACACAGGGTCCTCCATTCACAATGCATGATGTCACAGCTTATCCACTCCCTTTCCCTGAAGTCTAGAAAATACTTCTATATAAAATGGTGCTTGAAAGTTTGTGAACCCTTCAGAATGTTCTATGTTTACATAGTAACATAGTTTATAGGGCCGAAAAAAAGACATCTGTCCATCCAGTTCGGCCTGTTATCCTACAAGTTGATCCAGAGGACGGCAAAAAACCCCTGTGAGGTAGAAGCCAATTTTCCCCACTTTAGGGAAAAAAATCCTTCCCGACTCCAATCAGGCAATCAGAATTACTCCCTGGATCAACGACCCCTCTCTAGTAACTATAACCTGTAATATTATTACACTCCAGAAATACATCCAGGCCCCTCTTGAACTCTTTTAGTGAACTTACCATCACCACCTCCTCAGGCAGAGAGTTCCATAGTCTCACTGCTCTTACCGTAAAGAATCCTCTTCTATGTTTATGTACAAACCTTCTTTCCTCCAGACGCAGGGGATGTTTCTGCATAAATTTCACCTAAAACTGGATTCGATTTTCACACAAGTCCTAAATGTAGATAAAGATAATCAAATCAAACAACTGAATTTAAAAAAATGCGCTCGGTCATTTATTTATTGCGGAAATATCACATATCCAATATCACATGTCTGTGAGTGACTAAAAGTATGTGAACCTTTGCTTTCAGTATCTGGTGTCAAGCCCTTTTGTGTTTCTAGAATTTTTTGATTAGTTCTAACATAGTAACATAGTTTGTAAGGCTGAAAAAAGCCCTCTGTCCATCCAGTTCGGCCTGTTATCCTGCAAGTTGATCCAGAGGAAGGCAAAAAAAAACCCCTGTGAGGTAGAAGCCAATTTTCCTCACTTTAGGTGGAAAAATTCCTTCTGACTTCCTGACTCTGCACATCAAATCGTTGCTGGGTTTTTTCCCATTGACTACTCGCATCAGGTCCTTCCTCAGCAATTGAATTAAGGTCATGACCGGCTCAAACCATGATACTACCACCCCCCATGTTTCTCAGATAAGATGAGGTTTTATGCTGGAATGTAGTGTGTTCCTCCAAATATAACAGTTCTCCATGAAACCAAAAAGTTCTTTTTTTTTTTGTTCTCATCCGTCCACAAATCATAGTTCCAATTGCCTTCTGGCTTGTCTGGGGATCCTTAACAAACTGCAGATGGGCAGCAATGTTCTTTTTTGGAGAGCAGCAGCATTGTCCATGGCATGTATACCAGTTATTTGGGTTCCTGATGATGGATTCATCATTAACATTAACTTTAGCTAATGTGAGAAGCCTTTAGTTGCTTAGTGGTTGCCTTGGGTTCCATTTTTACCTCGTGGATTATTACAAGCCTTGCTCTTGGCATGATCTTTATTGTTCAACCACTCCTGGGGAGGATAATAATGGTCTTGATTTTCCTCCATTTGTACACAATCTGGCTCTGGATTGGTGGAGTCCAAACTGGTTTTATAACCTTTTCCTGACTGATGGGCATCAATAACTCTTCTATTGAGGTCCTCAGAATTCTCCTTTGTTCGTGCCAAGATACACTTCCACAAACGTGTTATGAAGATCAGACTTTGATAGACCCCTGTTTTTTTTGGTTTTTTTTTATAAAACAGGTTGCCCCCTCACAGCTGTTATCCCATTGACTGAAAACACCTCTAATTTCCCCATCAGATTACCTTCTAATCCTAAAGGCTCACATACTTTTGCCAATCACAGACGTGAGATGCTGGATCATTTCCTCTTTGTACATAAATGACCAAGTCTGATGTTTTTAACTCATTTGTTTGATTTGGTTATGTTTATCTACTTTTAGGACTTGAGAAAATCCGATGTAGTGTAAGATCAAATTTATGCAGAAATATAGAAAATTCTGAAGGGTTCACAAACTTTCAAGCACCGCTGTGAGAGTTCTCTCCAGACTGTTGTTTCCTATGGTCCATGTAGCTGTGTAAAGCATTTCTCCAAATGCTGTTAATGGCAACTCGGGCAAGATAACCGCCCCACTAATCCTGTACAGGAAATAGAATAAAAATCTACAATCAGAAAAAAAAACAAATGGTTAAAAGAAAAATATCAGTATGTGGTTTTATTCATAAAAATATAGGTGATGCCTTCTGTTTAAAGGGGTTATCTGAGGCTGGAAATGCCCCCCATACGCCTGGGCACCTTCCACTGATTCGACTTACCTGGCTCCCCACACCGCTCCTGGTCGGCCGCTGCTGCTTCTCCCCATGCATGGATGAAAACATCCTGTGTTGGTGGGGATGGGGGAGCAGCTAATGGCAGGCGGGTGACGCTAGCAGCGGGGACAGGAGTGGCGTGGGGAGCCAGTAGAATCGGTGAGAGGGGCCCGGGCATATGGGGGGACATTTCCAGCCTCGGATAACCCCTTTAACCCTGTTCTGTATGTGATTGACTGGAGTTTGCCTGCTTAATGGTACAGTGCTTCCCCCTGCTGGTGAATGCTGCTGTTGCATTGCTGTGTGCAGACTCGGTGCTTGTGTCCTCCCTTATAAGGAAAGATTAAGATCCAAACTTCTCGTCAGAAGAATATTTCCTGACCGGAACGAGCCAAGAGTCTCTGCGCAGCATAACAGATAGTATTATATGTCACATTTGGCCGAGGGCAGTGACGTGTTACACCCATCATTCAATGGGCTTCATTACAGTGCAGAATGTATGTATACACTGGTGTGACCTGGGCTTTAGAGGAGCGGCTGCTGTAACCTCCAGCCGTGGACACCTCAGCCTCAGAGATGAAGACCTGTAATCCCATGTGGACAGTCATGTTTGAGAAGATGACAAAAGTGTTCGATATAGAGAGATCCGGCCCCTTTGGCCTTATATAGAAAGAATGCAAATGGCGCGATTGCCTAAAGAAAGCACGTTAATCTCAGTGAACATTACAGACGAGCTGGCACCTCTCCTGACAGTAACTTTTGATTCTGTGTTGTACAATTCCTTTGTTATTCCTGCTAGAAGTTATTGAATGAATTGCTAATAGAGATGAGCGAGCATGCTCGAGTGCAATTTTCGCGTATTTGTGTACGCATTTTAAAAATTTGTACGTTATGCGTACGCATTTGTGTACAGATTAAAATATGCGTATGCATTAGCGTACCGATTTTAAAATGCGTACACAAATACGCGAAAATTTCACCCGACCATGCTCACTCATCTCTAATTGCTAACAGTTTTTAAAGAAGTTACCTGCTAGCACCCCACTGGTTTATGCTGGTGGCCCACTTACAATTACTACCATGCAGGTGTAAGGAGTCCACTCTACGGGTATAGCGCTGCGGTTGTACTTCCTCTGGTTAATGAAGGGCCAAGTGGGTGTTACCATTTGAGGATTGTCCCTGCACAGTCTGACAGTATCCAATCAGTGCTACCGGACTTTGCAGGCACACGCCCCCAACTGGTAATGCCCATCTGGATTTTCATTGCCAACTGCTAGCAAGTCATTCATAACTTCTAGTAGGAATAATAACGGAATAGAAAAACAGAGCCCTAAGAAGAGAATTATTGTTACGAGGGGGATGCAAGTAGTTGGTAAAACAGACATGTCAGAAGAGGGGACGGCTCCTCTATTGTGTTGTCAGGTTTCCAATCGCAGAAATCTCTGAGCAGCACCAAAGGGGGTCTTATCTCTTTATACAGAGAACCATTTTGCTTGATGATCTATGTATATATATGTATGTGTATTATATATACATTTATACAATGTCGCATTGATTTCTGTGCAGGCGATGTCATCCTTGTCACTCATCCGTCTCTAAGAGCCATTTCTTGTGTACTAGAAAATTGTTATTAAGTGTTTATACCTACTTTACATTATGACACAAACCCATTTGATTTTTTTCACAATGGGCCTGTGCCCCCCGACGAAACGTATTGGATGCAGATAAAGTGGCAGACAATGAGGTATCTGATGGCCAGACCCTGGGGTCCCACGTAGCGAGCGGTTTGTGCGGTATGTTTTATTTCCTGAGAAGGCTACAGATGTGCCCATCACAGGCCCTCAGGTTTTCATCCTGTTTTTGCCGCATCTCAGGAAAAAAAATGGCCATTTCCCCTTGTAACTTCCTGCTCTCCGTGTACTTTGGCAGGAATTAGGGATGCCAGAGCAGATCGCTGGTCTTCCTAGCACCCCCCATTGTTTGTATAGTTTCCACGCCCCCTAATCTTTTCGGTTTGAACAGCCTCTCTACCTTCTACGCCTATTACATGCTTGTGTTACTATGGCAGAGCGGGCATCAGATGCCAGCCTGTGACATTGTGCCATTCTTTGTATTACCCCTCCATTTTGTCTCGTTTTGTTTAGACGCCACCTCCGTCGCAGAAGCTCGCCACAACCCCAGTATCGGGGAAGGAAGCGTAGGAGGAATGACCGGCAGCTTGAGCGCCAGTGGAAGTCACATGGATAGAATTGGCGCCATCCGGGATAACCTGAGTGAAACAGCCAGCACCATGGCATTAGCAGGGGCTAGCATTACCGGTAGCCTCTCCGGAAGCGCCATGGTCAATTGTTTTAATAGGTAAATATCGCCACCTGCTGATTGAAATGCCCCCCTGGAGAACGTCAAATAAAATAGTTCTTGACTGATTCCAGACTTTTGCATGAGCTTTTATTACTTGGCATAAGAAAATCACTGTAGTGTGAACGGGGCGAGTGCACAGATAATCAGATGGACAACCAACGGGTTTATTCTCATTAGTTTGGCGACATTACCTGCTACCATACAGGTGGCCCACATCTGCACTGTTGGTTATCACCAAGGTGAAAGGAGTCCACCCTGAGGGTGCTGTTACATATTTGTGCCTGAGCAGCGGGTATTGCCCTGAGATAACCAGTAACTACCGGCATGCCCCTGTGCTTCCTCTGGTTTCACTGACAGCAAGCAGACAGGTCATTCGCTGCTGGGGTCTTCTGGATGTCCATGCACAACTGCAGCATAAAGAGCACTCACTCTCCAAATCCTACAAGACCCTTTTATCTACAGGATCCTGGAGGCAGATGTTATGCATAGTGCCCTATAAATAATGGATGTGCTTGCTCAGTGTAACCCCAGTGAGTCCGGATCAGATTGACGGGAATCTGACTGCCCGGCAGCCCCACGGATCAGCTGATTGAAGGGGCTGCAGCTCTCTGGTCAGCGCTGCTCATGTGCCATACATTTGCCCCGGGTGTGCCCTGTATTGCAGCTCATTCTTGGAAATGACCAGCTATGATCTATATAATACCAGGGCACAGCCGCTACAAAATGTACAGTGCCGTGCCTGGCCATGGGGGCACCAGGAGTCAGACCTCCACATATCTCATATTGATGGCCTGTTCTAGGGAATAGGGCAACAATCAAAGTCACGAAAAAACCCTTTAAATACATAATCTGAGCAAGTACAAAAACCCTGAGCTTACTGAGCGACTGACACAAGAGAGAGCTGTGCCCGCAGGGAAAGAGACGGTGAGGGTGGTTGTAAAGAGCTCAATAAAAGTAAGTGTAAGTGAACATAGACGTCTGGTCCAATCCTTTGTGTAGAGGGAATTACATTATCCAAAAATCTGCAGGAGGGGAGAGGCAAATCCCATTCTGTGCAGCTTCTCTCCATGTGGATCCTGCAGAATACGCTGCCTATGTATCTAGAGGCATTTACAACAGCTCGTTTCTGATGGTTCCAGAATTATTTTCACTATATACCGAAGTTCTTGGTAAAAATCTGTGGATCTCCTTGTGCCTCCAATGCCATGCTTTCTTTGTTAGGGACTCGGATGTAACAAGTTCTGTTGGAGAATGTATTACAAAGACCCGAGGAACATTAAAGGGGTTTCCCAAGATTCAGATATCGATGACCTATCCTCAGGTTAGACAATCAATACCAGATCAGCTGGGATCTGACTCCCAGTACCCCTGCGGATCAGCTGTTTGAGCAGACCAGTGAGTGCTGCAGCCTCTTCCTAGGCCAGTGATGTCACGGTCTTCAGTCACGTGGCCTAGGCACACCTCAGTCCTAGTCATATAAATGGCGCTGGGCTGCAATACCAAGCACAACCACTATACAATGTATGGCGCTGTACTTGGTGAGCTGCAAGGAGGCAGTGACAATCACCAGAGCAAAGCAGCCTCCTCAGACAGCTGATCGGCGAGACTCCCAGGTGTCGGACCCCCCGGCCGATGTGATGAGCATAGGTCATCAGTATCTGAATCTCAGAAGTGTTTGACTCATGACTTCTCTCACCCCGTCTTGAGCAGGGAACCCTTCCCCTTTTATTAAATCCATATTATACTAGACAGTGCCATTAACTCTGAGGGTGAATATGGCATACAGCACCATAATGCAGAACCCTGGGCACTCTGTGTATGGCCATACAGCACCATAATGCAGACCCCTGGGCACTCTGTGTATGGCCATACAGCACCATAATGCAGACCCCTGGGCACTCTGTGTATGGCCATACAGCACCATAATGCAGAACCCTGGGCACTCTGTGTATGGCCATACAGCACCATAATGCAGACCCCTGGGCACTCTGTGTATGGCCATACAGCACCATAATGCAGACCCCTGGGCACTCTGTGTATGGCCATACAGCACCATAATGCAGAACCCTGGGCACTCTGTGTATGGCCATACAGCACCATAATGCAGAACCCTGGGCACTCTGTGTATGGCCATACAGGCTCCATGCATACAACACTGCCCAGCTTTTTGTAAATGTTTCCGTAGGCCTTTTTTGCCAGATGGAGTCCGACTGATCTTTTTGAGCTCCATCTCATCTGCACGGATCAGCTGTTTTTGTTTTTTTGTGAACTGTAAAGGAAAGCGTGCAGCATGGCATCTGTCACAAGGCTCCACTCGGCATATGTCTCGGGTGTATTCACCCGATGGCAGGTTCAATCATCGTATTATACAGAGCCTAACCCAGTGAAAATGAGTGTGAACCTAACAGACTACAAATTGCTGTACTAGTTGGTTGTCTCTGCTCAGTTCTGGTCTTGTGTGATTCCAGATTCTTCAGTAGTATTCTGTGGTCAGCATCTGCCAGACCGTTTGTTTGCCAGTTACCGGTATTAGATTTCAGGTGAGGTTGTGGTGGGCAAATGCTGTAGAAATGCCACAAATGGAAACCAGAGTCCTCTTAAAGCTAGACTGTGGTCCTGTTCTGGTGGTTCCCGGAGAACATCACTTCTCAGAAAAGAATCTGAGCTCTTTGCTCTTTTCTTATTTCTTAAAACTCCCGTCCAGTTTCTAGGAACCTTGATTAGCAGTTAGTTACTGACTCTGAAGAGCTCGGTGCAATGAGAGTTTGCTTTTGTTTGTGATGTCTTAGCAGTTGCGTAAAGAGGAACTCTGTTGCAAAAAGAATTCTCATTATCAGACAATCATCTTCTTTGTAACCTACGGGCAGTAGAAAGGCAGAAGGAGTGGAGCAACCCATGACTGTAGATCAGAATACATAGGGTTAGTGGTAACCATGGAGACCCATAGGTCTGCGTGGGAACTGTCTACAGTAACCAGAAATTTACAAAATTGCCTCATTTTTAAAATTTTATATAAATAGGAGAGATGGGGCTGCAGATATGGAAGCAGCACTTATATTACTGGGTACTGAGTACCTCACCGGTTGTGTATGAACCACCAGGACCCAGCTAAATCGGGCCCATAATATGTTCAATGTATTTTGATAATGTTAAAAGCTATACCCTATCTATATGTCCTATATGAGAGCAGGGTTACCTACTATAGAGGAAATGTCTGGTTGTCCTCCCCACAGCTGTTTACTGGGATGTGGACCGTATGAGATGACCTTCTGTAAAATCACTGGTAGTTGTGTTTTTATGTTATCAGCCATTGGTTCTGCTGGAAACTCTGGGCTTATTATGAAGAAGGGCGTCTTAGGGCGGTGACCCATTTTAAAGGAATACTAAACCTAGAAATTAATGTTAAACAAGAACGAGCCATATAGTTGTCTTTGCCGTTTGTCAGTCTGTGGCACTTTCTGCATGGACCTGGACCTTGTAGAAATCTTGCAGAGAATAAAGAGGTTAATCTCCTGCTGATCAGTTTCGTCTTTGGACGGGACAGGCCTTAAAGGGGTTATCTGAGAGTACATAAAGCCCCCTTCATGTGCCGAGATTATACTTACCTGGGTCCCCTCTCCCTGCGCCACTCCTTGTCGCCGTACTGCCACTGCTGCTTCTCCCCGTGCAGGGAACAGCCAATGGCAGACGGGGACGAGCCTCCCTAGTGTCACCAGCGATACTGGGGAAGCTCGTCCCTGCCTGCCATTGGCTGCTTCACCCTTCACCGGATGTTTTCAACCCTGCACAGGGAGAAGCGGCAGTACGTGGACAAGGAGCGGCGCGGGGACCCAGGTAAGTATAATCACTGTGAGGAGCCCGGCACATGAAGGGGGGGTTATGTAGTCTCGGATAACCCCTTTAACTTTTTATTTTATTTTTGTGCCCTACTTCAGACAGGTCACAGCAGGGAGGCTTCTGCTCCAGCCACTTATCTTACAGCTTGTCACAGGACTATGAGGAGGAGGAGGGACATGACAATGCTCTTGGGACACATCGGAAATATCTATATATTTATCAGTTTTAATTATACATAATATATCTAATTATAATACGAGACAGAACCTGACCAAGGGAAAGCAGGAGATGAAGTGAGGAAAGGATAGGATATTTTTTGTATTTTCTGTATTTGGACCTCCTTTTAATATACTACCTGTTATATACTGGTTCACCAGACTGTAAGGCCAGTTTGAAGTATCTGTAATATGGCTGCTTGTTCGCATCCATGTTATGGTCATAAGACCCGGATTCCATGGTTTGAATGAACTTATCTTAGATCACCATGGGGGTTTATGGTGTGTTTGGTTCCTTAGAACTGATGTTATTCTGGGTTTACGACATTGCAGCCGTCTGACGCAGACCTAAAAACAAGGTTCCTTGGTTATTGAGTATTCCAAGACTGACGGACGCTCAGGTCTGGAGTATAAAGGCCTCTACCTAACAGGTTGTCATCTCTTACAGGCTGGAAGTCCAAGCAGACATACAGAAGGAGAGATACAGCCTGAGTGGAGAATCTGGCACTGTGAGCCTAGGAACTGTCAGTGACAACGCAAGTACCAAAGCCATGGCTGGCTCCATCCTGAATTCCTACATCCCGCTGGACAGGTACGGGTCATTTCATGATGTCTATTGATTTTAGATTTCGGGTACATTCACGCAAATTGCGCATTCCGCATTTTGCAGAGTGCACACGGCCGGTCGTATGATAGAAATGCCTATTCTTTCCCGTGATTGCGGTCAGGAATAGGACATGTTTTTTGCTGGGCCGCAGAATGGAACTACGAATGCAGAAGCGTCTTTTGCAGCCCCACTGAAATTGAGGAACGGATGCGGACCCAGAACTATGGTCGTGTGAATGCACCCTTAAAGTGCTTTGTTTCCTTGAGATAAGTTGTGGTGCCTTGTAAAATGATGACAGCAACGTACATAAAAAGCGGGCCAGATTAGCCCAAACAGTACAAAACTATATAGTACTGTTTGGCTAGTATTTAAGCTAACTTCACACTTACGGCAAAACTATCCGGCAGGCTGTTCCAGTGTTTTCTGGATCTAGCGTATCCGGATAGTGCAGCGTGCCTGCCGGAATCCAAGTGCTCCCTGGCATAAATGCCTGGATTCGGTCAGTCAAAAACTGTTGCATGCAGTAATTATTGTCTGGCTAAGGCCGCATTCAGATGGCCATAGTATTGTGGGTCCGCAGAAATGCAGAACCGCAATACTACGGGTGCCGCCCGGCGTGTGTTGCGGACAAGAATAGGACATGTTCTGTTTTTTTGTGTGGAGCCGGCTCTGTGCCGCGGCTCCCCACTCTCATTGAAGTGAATGGGGCCACATCTATTCCTATTTCCCAGGTTTTATGCCAGGTTGAGACCGGACCCCGATGGATCCCATTATAGTCAACTGGGTGCCGCGGACACATGGCACCGTCCAGCTGTGCCGGATCTGGATAACACTAGTAGGCTGTTCTCTGCAGGGCTGTGGAGTCGGTAAGCCAAAGCCCCGACTCCGACTCCTCAATTTCCCCTCACCCCGACTCCTACTCCCTCATACATGGAGCATGTTTAAGTGATAACTTTAAACAAATTTGCATAAAATCAATAGTACAGATAATTCATGACAAAAACAGTTTGTAATCTATCAGGCTTCTCTGGGTACAGCTCACTTAGGGCCTAATCAGAGGCGTAGCTAGAGGTTCAGCACATGGGAGGGCGAAACATACTTGAGTGGGCCCCCCACTTATTGGCTTCCCAAACGCACGTTAACAGCTTCACAGGCACATACTACTAGTTGTGGTTATAATACTGTATTAGCAAGATGACTATATAAACTGCTAGATCATCTATGCTGTTAAGTACAGTACAATAGACTTTCTACATACCCTACTCTAAATACTCTACCACATCTACCTACTGTGCCCCCATCAGACCTCAGATCAGCGTATTGTGCCCCCATCAGACCTCAGATCAGCAGAATGTGCCCCCATCAGACCTCAGATCAGCAGAATGTGCCCCCATCAGACCTCAGATCAGCAGAATGTGCCCCCATCAGACCTCAGATCAGCAGAATGTGCCCCCATCAGACCTCAGATCAGCAGAATGTTCCCCCATCAGACCTCAGATCAGCAGAATGTGCCCCCATCAGACCTCAGATCAGCAGAATGTGCCCCCATCAGACCTCAGATCAGCAGAATGTGCCCCCATCAGACCTCAGATCGGCTGAATGTGCCCCCATCAGACCTCAGATCGGCTTAATGTGCCCCCATCAGACTCCATAATGTAAGCGCTCACTTGTATTCGCCTGATTGTACTAAGGCCATCCCTGCTGGACCCCCCCAGAGGTATTCAGCCCGGAGCATGTAATTAATACACCGGACATATAAAGTATGAGGGGAGATTTATCATTGGGGGAATTTTTTTTTTTTTTTTTTGTCGGCATTGCTGTAATTTGAGCCAAAATGTAAAAGACGTCACAAGTTGTTTAATACAGTTGGTGCATTTCTAAGAATCACACATTTTGGCAGCTAGTCCATGGGCACCAATGTAGTTGATAATGAAATTGTGAAAAATGTATTATATATTTTTAAACCCCCTTTTCTTATGGGTAATTCTTATTTTTCAGGGAAGGTAACAGCATGGAAGTTCAAGTGGACATTGAATCTAAACCAGCCAAATTCAGGCACAACAGTGGCAGCAGTAGTGTTGATGATGGCAGCGCACCAGCTCGGAGCAGCGTAGGTGGCTCAGGAGCCTGCCAAACAGAAAGTAAATGCAGCGCCACCAAATGGTCCAAAGACAGTACAGCAGGGAAGAAATGCAAAGGCAAGCTGCGAAAGAAAAGTAGCACCAAGATAAACGAGACGAGAGAGGACATGGACGCTCAGCTCCTGGAGCAGCAAAGCACTCATTCCAGCGAATGTGACTCCCCTTCTCTTAGTGACAGCTTGCCATCAGTGGCAGACTCTCATTCTAGTCATTTCTCAGAATTCAGCTGCTCCGACATGGAGAGCATGAAAACCTCCTGCAGCCACGGTTCCAATGAGTATCACACTCGCTTTGTTACTGTCAGCCCACTCCCCGAAGTGGAAAACGACCGTCTAGAGAATTCTCCTCAGCCTGGTGGTGTCCCAATGGTTAGCATCCCCGTTCCTTGCACAGATGTCCCTCAGCTGAGCTATATAGCAGAGGAGGGGGCCAGTCAGGGCTTACCCAGCCCAGGGGAGAAGACGGACACCGAGAATGATCCAAAAACAGAAGGGAACTGTACAATCCAGACGGACATCTAGGCCTGTTATTGCTGCAATACTACTCTCTACCACTAACCAGTTCTGCTCACATGGAAAGCTTTGCAAAATGGTGGAAACCGTACTAAATAGAACGGAAATCCTTCCACTGCTGCGTACCATTGATTTCAAGTATCCATTGTTTGAAAGCTTGTGACCACACCTTTGGTGTGGGAGGCGGGTCACCTGGAAGGTCGCAGGATGCCTAATCGAACAGGTTATCTGCCATATCTGATACTACAGGAGGCTTGCGCGCACTGCAAAGGCGGACACTCCGCTGGCCGCCACATGACGTTCTGTGAAGACGCAGCTGTCCGCGTTACTGTAACAGGGTCATAATTACAATCACTAAGTAACTTCATTCCAAAATCTGGAGGAAAGTGTGAAGTGTTTAAGTTAGCAAGTCAATTTGCAAGGTTTGCAAAAGTTAAAAGTTTGCAAAAGTTAGTTGTGCTATGAGCAGAATTTTTTACACTTTTATTTTATTTTTTTTTGCACAGAAAGTCAGACAGAATAGTAAATGTGTCAGCGTATTCGACATCACTGGTGTTTAAATCCAAAATGGAGTCTGTCACCAGTTCAACTTATCACAGAGAGCAGAGGGCAGTCCAGTGTCACCTGTCATCTTCTTGGGAGCAGACCATCCTCTCATGTTTTGGTGCCTTCAGCAAAGACTGGGTTTTAAGTGCCTGGTCATGAGAATTTGTACTAAATGTTGCTAGGTTTTCTTCTTTTTTTTTTTCCTGCTTAGTCCTCTACGGCCACCTGAGGACTAGACTATGCCCTCCAGGCCACTGACGGTGGTAGATTAATGTCTGTCATTAATACAAACGTATTCACCTACCAAAGACTCACTCAGGCTTTAGAGGAAATATGTATATCGACATCTACAATCGCAAATAAAGCACAGTGCAGGAGCTGCACGCGTACACGGGGTCGGATGTGGAACTTGGCTGTGATCTAGTTTTCTACTTTTATCATACAAAAAGGAAGGAGCGAAAGTCTGCGAGTCCAGAAGGTGGTCCTCGAACATTTACTGTTAATCCGTGCAATGTGTTTCACTTTGACAATGCAAAACAGTTGTTGGTATTAAAAAAAAAAAGAGAAAAAAAAAAAAGGTTGATGTTCCGGCCTCTGTAAGTGTTGCCGAGAAGGTGCTAATGATTGTGCCGGAGTGATGCCGTGTGCTGCAGTCCAATATGATGATTCCAGTCACCTGTTTAATCCGCTTTTAACACTAGTGCCAGTTACGTTGGACAAAGCTTGTTCCTGTATTTGTATATTTGTTTTATTTTGCTTATAAAGATGCGTGTAAAAAGCATACCGAATAAATGTCTGTGCTGAGCGCCCACCGTCTGTCATTTATCACGTGCACAACTCTAGATTCTTTGTTGCATGGGGTATTCTGCTAATGGGAAGCTTCTCCTTTGCGGATGAGCAGTAAATGGGACTCAAAAATAAAAGACGTAAAAATCTAGCATCTCATTAGCTGATCTGGGGGAAGGAGAGGGTGTCTTTGCTTGAAAAGAATATGCTGGTAACTAGAGATGAGCGAACGTGCTCGTAATGACACAGTACAGTGCTCGTTACGAGCACGTTCGCTCATCTCTACTGGTAACGTTTCTGCATCATTTTATTTCCACTCCTTCACAAATGTCCCATTCTTGTCTGCAAAACGGACAAGAATAGGACATGTTCTATTTTTTGCTGGGCTGCAGATAGCCCAATTGAAGTGAAGGGGTCCACAACAATGTGGATTGGATGCAGACAAAAACCACGGTCGTGTGAATGAGCCCTAAAGCTTAGTATACACATAACTTGTCAGTAGTATGAGCTTGTTCTGTCTCCTGATCCTCCAGTACATATGCACGCTCATCTGAGTATATGTAGTGATTGGGGCGAGGTGGAGCAAGATAACTAGCAGTGGCTTTTCTCCCTGAGAACAAATGGATCGGGCTATTGCAGTCCAACATGCCCATTCTTATCTCCCCTGACGTCGGTGGAGAGATAGGGGGCCCCGGTGCACATTATGCAGTCACCATAAACATATCTAACGTGTATGGCCAGTCATGCCTATTACACCATGTTCCAAATTATTATGCAAATGATATTTATCTCTGATTTTCCTAAATGGTCGGTGCAAATGACAGTCAGTATAATAAAAGTCATCCCCCCTTAGAGTATACATTGAATTTTATTGAACAAACCTCCCAATGATAACAGTATATTCTTCAAAAATTAAAAAAACTCAAAACGCACTGTTCCAAATTATTATGTACAGTAGAGTTTCTAAACTGAAAATGCTCATTTGTGGAATTTGCAGCATTAGGAGGTCACATTCACTGAAATAAAAAGCTATTTAAATCCAAAACATCCTAACAGGCCATGTTAACATGTTAACATAGGAACCCTTCTTTGATATCACCTTCACAATTCTTGCATCCATTGAACTTGTGAGTTTTGGAGAGTTTCTGCTTGAATTTCTTTGCATGATGTCAGAATAGCCTCCCAGAGCTGCTGTTTTGATGTGAACTGCCTCCCACCCCCATAGATCTTTTGCTTGATGATACTCCAAAGGTTCTCTATAGGGTTGAGGTCAGGGGAAGATGGTGGCCACACCATGAGTTTATCTCCTTTTATGCCCATAGCTGCCAATGACACAGAGGTATTCTTTGCAGCATGAGATGGTGCATTGTCATGCATGAAGATGATTTTGCTCCTGAAGGCACGTTTCTACTTTTTGTACCATGGAAGAAAGTTGTCTGTCAAAACTCTATATACTTTGCCGAGGTCATTTTCACACCTTCAGGAACCCTACCAGCTCTCTTCCCATGATTCCGGCCCAAAACATGACTCCTCCACCTTCTTGCTGACGTCACAGCCTTGTTGGGACATGGTGGCCATCCACCAACCATCCTCTACTCCATCTATCTGGACCATCCAGGGTTGCACGACACTCATCATTA
Source organism: Rhinella marina (assembly GCA_900303285.1). Taxonomy (NCBI): domain Eukaryota; kingdom Metazoa; phylum Chordata; class Amphibia; order Anura; family Bufonidae; genus Rhinella; species Rhinella marina. Next base: position 104,397 of record ONZH01016912.1, on the reverse strand, counting down.
AACAAGACAGTTTGAAAATTACTCTTCATGTATGTCTGGGCCCACTGCAACCTCTTCTGCTTGTGAGCACTGGTTAGGGGTGGCCGAATAGTAGGTTTATGCACCACAGCAAGCCTTTGAAGGATCCTACACCTTGAGGTTCGATGGACTCCAGAGGCACCAGCAGCTTCCAATATCTGTTTGCTGGTTTGTAATGGCTTTTTAGCAGCTGCTCTCTTAATCCGATGAACTTGCCTGGCAGAAACCTTCCTCATTCTGCCTTTATCAGCGCGAACACGTCTGTGCTCTGAATCAGCCACAAATCTCTTCACAGTAAGATGATCACGCTTAAGTTTTCATGAAATATCTAATGTTTCCATCCCTTGTCCAAGGCATTGCACTATTTAATGCTTTTCGGCAGCAGAGAGATCCTTTTTCTTTCCCATTTTACTTGAAAACAGTGACCTGCTTAATATTGTGGAACATCCAGTTTTCCTTTAATTGGGCTCACCTGGCAAACTAATTATCACAGGTATCTGAGATTGATTTCAGTGATCCAAAGAGCCCTGAGACACAAGACCATCAATGAGTTTCATTGAAAAACAAAACATTGAATCTTTGACACTTAACCCCTTCACCCCCGGAGCTTTTTTCGGTTCTGCATTTTCGTTTTGCGCTCCCTGCCTTCAAACAGCCATAACTCTTTTATTTTTCTGTTCACATAGCTGTATGAGGGCTTGTTTTTTGCGGGACAAGTTGTACTTTCCAACGCCACCATTTAATATTGCATACATGCATAGTGGGAAGCGGGAAAAAATTTCCAAACCGGGTGAAATTGCAAAGAAAACGCTATTCCGCTACAGTTCTACGGGTTTCTTATTTACAGCGTTCGATGTGCATTAAAACTGATCCATTACTTTCATTCTACTGGTCAGTACGAATCCGGCAATACCTAATATGTATAGTTTTTCCTGCGTTTTCATAGTGATAAAATAATTAGAAAGTTGCCCTTTTTTTTTTTTTTTTTTTTCCTTGTCAAATCTTGACCCCTATAACTTTTTGGTATTTATGTGTACAGAGCTGTATGGGGGCTCATTTTTTGCGGGACGATCTGAAGTTTTTATTGATACCATTCTGGGGTGTGTATGACTTTTTGATCACTTTTTATTTATTTTTTTTTAGAAAAAAAAAGCGACAAAAAACGGCAAATCGCCATTTGGACGCTTTTTTCCGCCACACAATTCGCTGTATTGGATTTTTTTTTTTTATATTTTAAAAGTACGGGCGTTTTCGGTCACGATGATACCCATGATGTCTATTTATTGTTATTTTTTATTTTTTATATATTTTTTAACTTTTTTTTTAATTTTTTTTTTACTATTAGAAAGCTCAAATATGGGCTTATATATTGTGGCTTTTTTTTTTTCTTTATGAGCAATTCTGGGTTTTATAGACTCAGAAAGACATGAATTGCTCATTTCTTATCCTGGCCTGCCATCTAGTGGCCAGAATAAGAATTGCACTTTGAAAACTGTAATCCTCACCAGCGAGGATTACAGTTTTCATATGGTGTACAGACACCCCGATTGGCCACACGGGGTGTCTGTACACCACCCGGAAGCGAACGCTTCCGGGTTTAGCCGCAACTAGATGCCGTGATCACGTGTGATCACGGCATCTAGTCAACCCGGAAGACGCCGCCGATGTAGTAGGTAGCGGCAAGTCTCTGCTGTTAGAAACAGCAGAGACTTGCCGGCCATGACGCCCGCCGCACCCGCGAGCGGGCGCCATGTGCCCGCATCGCCCCAGCGCCGTACATGTACGGCGCTGGGGGTGAAGGGGTTAAATCCAATTTGCATAATAATTTGCAGCATGATTAAGGCCTCTTTCACACTAGCGGCAGCACAGATCCGGCAACTAAAGGGTGCCAACGGATCCGTGCTGCCGCTCGTACATGTGTGGAGCTGGAGCAGCGCTCCGGCCCCACATATGTTGACACAGACATTGGGACAAGACACAGAACATACATACACACACACACATATATATATATATATATATATATATATATATATACATACATACTCCTGCCAAGGACGCCGGCAGCACGTCTTCACGCGCCTCCTGCGCGCAGTGATGACGATTCCCCACAGCGCCCTCTGCTGGGCGCAATAGGGAAACGTCATAGCTGCGCGCAGGAGGCGCATGAAGACATGCTGCCGGCGTCCCTGCCTGGAGTATGTATGTGTGTATGTATCTCTTTATATGTGTAGCCGGATCCGGAATGACCCCCCCATTGCAAGTCAATGGAGGACAGATCCGGATTACTGGTGTGTCACATGAAACGGATCCGTCCCCATTGACTTGCATTGGGGACCATTCCGGATCTGTCTTGGTGCGGATGCCTGGACGGGAGAACAAACCGCAGCATGTTGCGGTTTGTTCTCCGGTCTGAAGACGGAACGGAATGCTTTCAGGAGCATTCCGTTGTCTTCAGTTCAGTTTTGTCCCATTGACAATGAATGGGGACAAAACTGAAGCGTTTTATTCCGGTATTGAGCCCCTATGACGGAACTCAATACCGGAATTTTAAAATGCTAGTGTGAAAGTAGCCTGAGCTAAAAATTGGCCAACTTGATAAGGTCGGGTTTCCACTTCAGTTATTTGATCAGTTATTGTGAACGAAAACCAGAAGTGAAGCCTACTTGTAGAGAACTTATAATGAAAGATTTGCACCTGTTCTGTATTTTTGACCCGTACCTAGTTTTGGCTCACAATATGGCTTTAGGGCTCATGCACACGTCCACGCTGTTTTTTGCGTTCCGCAAATTGCAGAACACAGATGCTGGCAATTTGCGGAATGGAACAGGCGGCCCATTACAGAAATGCCTATTCTTGTCTGCAAAACGGACAAGACTAGGACATGTTCTATTTTTTTTTTTTTTTGCAGGGCCAGGGGGCGGAGCAACAGAGTGCTGTCCACAACTTTTGTGGCCTCATAGAACTGAATGCGGCTAGGATTCTGACCGGAACAACGGTTGTGTGCATGAGCCCTATTTCAGACAGTCAGTGACTTCCATCAGTAATTTTGAGCCAAAACCAGGTGTGGGTCTAAACACAGAACAGGTGCAGATCTTTCCCTTACCTTGTGTCTGTGGAGGCTCCAATCCTGGTTTTAGTTCACAATCACTGACCAAAACATTGACATGTGAATGAGGCATAACTGATGGAAATAACTGACAAATAACTTAAGTGTGAACTCTGCCTAATTTGGTGGGGGCGTCTCCTGTCTCTCTTCCGGCAACAGATGTTAAGGGCCTTCCAGGGGTGGATTGCCCATAGACCTTACAGGGAAATTTCTTAGTGGGCCAATGCCCAGGAGGCCGCCAGAGCCCTCCTCACGCCCGGCCAGTGGAAGTTTTTGAGGATGTATTTTGTGATGGACTGTGGTATTTGGCTCTGTTGGGGTGGTATAATGTGCCACAATATGGTATTGCTGGCCCTGCCTTCCATCAATTTGGACCCAACTACAAAACGGGGCCACTTTAAGTTGCCAGTCCGGCCCTGGGGCCTTCCAAGATTTTTGAACCGACTCCTCGGACCCTCCCCTCCCCCACCAATCAGCTATTTGAGAAGACACCGGTGTTTGCAGTAGTGCCATGGCCTTCCTTTCTGCTCAACAAGCATAGCGCTGTCCATTTGATAGCATCTGTGCTCAGTATCGCTGCTCAGCCTCGTTCACTTCAATGGGCTGAGCTGCTCCTAGGCCATGTGACCAATGAAAGTGACATCACATGGCCTAGGGAAAACTGCAAGAAGGCTGTGCGAGCATCGGTGCCTTCTCAAACGGATGATCAGTGGGGTCCCGGGTGTCGGACCCCACTGATCACCTATCCAGAGGATAGATAATTAGCTAAAAAGGCCTAGAGGGATCAGGCATGTTGCATGTGTAGCTGTGGAAAATTAGTTGCAGATTAGTCCCCCCCCCTCCCTATTTCAAAAAATACATGCAAGGCTGAAGCTAAGTACATATTCATGGGAGGAGGTTGGGAGTGTATAGGTTATATGGGTTGATGTAATATAGCGTTAGTATGTTTAAGAGGAAGAGATTTCTTAGGCAATAGTGTGAGGCAGTGATCAGAGTAGAGAAGAGGTCGTGTGCAGTGAGTGTATATTTGGAGATTAGTGAGGCACTGGTCCTAGTTCTTAGACTAGGACCTGTGCATTACAGCCCCTTGGCAATGTATCGATTCCTGGGAAACTTCAGCAGGAGATAGAAAGTAAAATGAATATAATGACGAACCCTCCCTCCCAGTCCTAATAATGGTGATGTCCCGTTCCTTCTTCAGGACTGAGCTGTTCAGGATATTCAGGATCACAGCTGAAGTCTATCACATTCACGTCCCCCTGAAATAATGGTCATACACCAATTTAATGAATGAAAAAATATTTAATAAAGCTTCTGGTGTGATAAATATGCTGTAAGCAATCCATGTAAAGAAATGCTACAATCTTCTCACTATTGTACAAGTCTGTCCCAGTATAAAGCAACATGAAGTATGTACAGTGCATTTCAGCATGAAAACCGCTGTTAATGGAACAATAAAGCTTTGTGCATACAATCAGCCTTGAGGGGTGCTGTTGCCAATAGCAACTAGACAGAAACCTGGATGCTGATTGCCATGGCCAACATTGAGCCATAAGGCCTAATTTAATAGAAACTCATTGTGCAATATATGCATAAGAAATCAAAAGCCGGTGTCCTAAACCATCCATTAGGTAATCAGCACTGTGCAGAGGGCTCCAGCAATTCTGTTCAACATGAAAAAGGATATTACCGTACAGCCACCTCTAGGTGGCACTACAGAGACCGTTTTCTTCCCATTTTCCATACTTGTCCTCAGGAAACTTGCACCGTATGCTCTAAGTCTCTATTTACCTCCAGAGAGGCATTTGGGAATCAGAGAGAACATAAATTCAGTATCCAAGCTGCAGAGGAAGGGAGTATGACTACAGGATCAGACTACAAAGAGTCTGCACTGGAGCTGTAGACATATGTTTTTATTAAGATGCATTAGAATGTTAAAAGGTTATAAGGTAGACCTTCCACATATTTAATGTACACCAGTAGTAAAGCCTATATAATACTGCCCCTAGGAGGATTTTCATAGCCTTGATAGGTAGTATAGGTTATTTTATGGAAAGTTGCTTTCTTATAGGAAGGTGTTTTGATTTCTGTTACTATGGTAATATCCAAGGACCATATTATAGCTGAGGTGCTAAGTTATCGTGACTCCTGGACGATCTGACATCTTAGATACTTATGGCTGTTGGTCAGTATTAACGTGCCCCCCACCCCCAAGTACACTTCTGTATCACAGCATACCATCCAGTGAGCTACACTGAGGTACAAGGAACACAGTATGATGTATACCCTAATGTACAGATTTATACACACACAGAGGCTGAGGGGGTCTCAGCTATCCCCAAACCAGTGCAGGATTACCTAGTAATTTACATGGCAATCTGCAATGGCACTGTTTTTATTGCATGCCAGATTATCAGGCTAGCCAGAGCATTATGTTCCCAATTAATGGCATATACTACTTTTACTGCCATTTTAATAAATGTCATTAACTTTTAGAAATATATTCTTCTATTATACAAAATCACGTAACACATCGGGACACAGTACAATGATATTACTATATGTAACACTGGTGACATTGCCCAGGCGGGGCTGAAGAATGCATGGACATTATTCTGATCATATCTTCCTGACTAGTCTGTGTTATCTAGATTTATTGGCCTCTGGAGGTCTACTAGGATGATACCTGCAGTAGCTGCTAGGTAACTGCCTCCTTCTGATAAGAATGTCTTAATTGATGCATTTTGTGCTGCGTCTTTTCATATTTTTATGATGAATGTCGCCATCATGTGGTCAGTTCTATGAGTTAGGCCTCACAAGCTGGTGGTTCTGATGCTGGGCTTAAACGGGTTGTGTCACTTTAGCAAATGGCATTTATCATATAGAGCAGTGATTTTCAACCAGTGTGCCTCAAGCTGTTGCAAAACTACAACTCCCACCATGCCCTTCTGTAGGCTGATAGCTGTAGGCTGCCTGGGCATGATGGGAGTTGTAGTTTTGCAACAGCTGGAGGCACACTGGTTGAAAATCACTGATATAGAGAAAGTGAATACAAGCCACTTACTAATGTACTGTGATCGTCCATATTGCTTCCTGGATTCATTTTTTTTTACAACCACCCTGCAATCCAGCAGTGGTGGTCGTGCTTGCACAATAAAGGAAAAAGCACCAGCCTGTTTCTGCGCCCACGGTCCCAGCCATGAGAGAGGACAGCGTTTTTCCCAATAGTGTGCAAGCACAACCACTGGTGCTGGACTGCAGGGCGGTCATAACCCCTGGATACAAGCAGGGTATAATGTGATGGAAAAATGTATCAAGCCAGCAAAGGAGAAAATATGGACAATCACAATACATTAGTAAGTGGCTTGTATTAACTTTCTCTACATGATAAATGCCACTTACTGAAGTGAGAGAACCCCTTTAAGAGTCTGGCTGTGTGTGATGTATTTACCAAGTAAATTGCATTTTATATAACGTATCCCAACTGAATTACGCTTATTCGGGCTTACCATGCTTTGCTCGTACAAATAAATGTGGGTCCCTCAACCTGTTTTACATCTAATTGGCAAAGCCGCAGGACCCTCTACATTACATGGACAAGTGAATGCAGTCGCCCTCCAGTGAAGCACCCTCTACTGTTTCCATGTAATTACGGTTTGCTGGGAAGTGTGAAACACTGAAGAGGCAAGGATATGCATCAGGCCTTTGGAGATTTTGATTAGTCATTTAGATGGTGGATTTGCAGGCACTTGCAAATGTCCTAATTACTGTTGTGTAAAGTCTATTAGCTTTCTGATAGAATGATGTGGCTATCAGTGTAGCACAGATTATGCACGTATCTACCAAGTCATTTAGCTTGGGCTTCATAACCTGATATTGATGGCCTGTCCTTAGGATCAGATCAGTGAGGTACTGACTCTCGGCTCCCTTGGAAGACCAACTGTTTGGAAGGGCTGTGGTCTGTACATTGTAAGGTATTGCAATTTCATCCCATTCAATTAAATGTGGTTTTCTGAGATTTTAATACTAATGACCTCGGGACCCCCGCCGATCAGCTGTTTGGGAAGGCACCAGCGCTCCAGTGAGTGGTGGAGCCTTCTCTCAGCTTTTCCTAGGTCAATGACAAGTTCATCGATCACGTGGCCTAGGAGCGGCTCAGCCCCATAGAAGTGAATGGGGCTGAGCACTATACCAAGCCTAGCCGCTGTACAATGTACGGCGCTGTGCTTGGCGTGCTGAGAGAAGACCACGGTGCTCACAGGCCTTCTCAAACAGCTGATCGGCAGGGGGTTCCCTGAGGATGGGTCATCAGTATTAAAATCTCGGAAAACCCCCTTTAAGTGAATGGTATGAAACTGCAAGACCCTACAACGTACAGACCTCAGCCCTTCCATGGTCCCTTCCAACAGCTGATCAGCGTGGACCAACATGATCGAATGACCTATCCCAAGGGTAAACCATTGCTATTTTGCACCCAACAATCTCCTGTAAAAATAAACCTCCCTATACTGTATATTAAACAGGGTCTGTGAACATCTGAAAGTTGTGGTGAAACTACCTATACACGGAGGAGGATGTAGTAGCCACTGGGGATATGCAGTCGTGGTTTATATTTGAGGTAGAACACATGAATATACAGAAAACTATGGGTTTGCAGTTCAGGCAGCCAGAAGTGCATGCATTTACTATGTATTCATGGGGTATCTTAATAGAAAACTACCACACACTGCATCTGGATGACTGCGCCACAACACAATGCGCTGACCGCAGGTATACGTCATAGTGTGGGCACATTCAGCACAGTACTGGCTGCGGCCTCCATGTTAATATGAGACTGATGGGATAATTAATAGAATTAAAACGATATCATTGGAAAATTGTGCACGTGGGCGGGTGACCCATAATGGACAGATGATTCTCATCCAGGATGTGAGCGGAGGATGACGAGGACATTTATAGTCATGCTGCATAGGTTATCATTCAGCTCATATATTACAATTTGCATAGTTTATTGCTCCCTAATGAAAATCAAACCGTGCATATAACCCATGGGTTCAGGAGTTCAGAGTCCATATTTCTTCATGAGGCTGGATACAGCGTCTCGGTCAAAGTTTTCATTTTCCATTTCTGACAGACTCGTGAGGACACTTTGGACTTGGTCTTTTTCATCTTTGTTCAGTAGTAAGACCACGACCTGAAGAGAAGATTATATCGTGTTTAATGAAAAAGGCACATAGCTGTAGACGGCAGACATTAAACTGACCACATCTGTGGCACATACCGATTAGTGGCATGCCACTCCATGCAATATATAGGGGGCAGAATACACAAACAGTGGGTAGGTTGGGACACCCCTTTAGCTGGATTGCATGCTGCCATCTTTTAGCCCAAGGCTGCCTTAACACTCTGCAGATTTTGCAGAAATTTTTGCAACTGAAAATGAGTTCCATTCTGGTGATTTTCCATCGTGGAACTTTCTGCAAGAAAATTTTCTGCGTGTGAAATCACCTTTCCCTTTCTGTGTCAAATAAAAAAATATGGAAAATAAAATATTTGTTGTGCAGCATTTAGTGCAATTAAGGCCCCATTCACACGACCGTATGTATTCCGTGATCCGTATAAAAACGGAACGGAAGACATACGGAATGTCTTCCGTAGTGTTCCGCATTTTTGCGGACCGATTGACTTTAATGGGGCTACGGATGTGTTTTGCGGCCAAGTATAGGACATGTTTCCTTTTTTTTTGCGGGAGAACTTACGGATACGGAATGCACACGGTGTGCACTCCGGATTTTTTTTCTCCTATGGAAAAATGAATGGGTCCGTATGGTTCCGCATCTTATCCGCAAAAATGTGGATAAGATACGGAAATGAACATATGGTCGTGTGAATGGGGCCTTAGGCTACTTTCACACTTACATTTCCTCTGCCGGATCTCAATACCAGAATTAAATGGATCCGTTTTGATTTTGCACATCAGGATCCATCCGTTCTGTTAGTATGCGGTTGTGTGAAATCAAAATGGAAAAAAATGGATCTGTCACTAAATACATTGTAAGTCATTGGGTGACTGATCCGTTTTTTTTAGGCTCCTAAAAAAACGGATCCGTCACCATTGACTTATATGGATCTGTCATTTTTCTTGTTCTTATGCAGCTTGCAGCGGTTTTGTGTACGGTCGCAAAACGGAATGCTGCCGGAATGGAAACATCCTGATGCATCCTGAACGGATCTCTTTCCATTCAGAATGCATGAGGACTAAATAGGAAAGTTTTTCCTGGTATTGAGATACTCTGCTGGATATCAATACTGGAAAACAACAATGCAAGTGTGAAATTAGCCTTATCATATATTTTACAGTATTACAATTTAAAGATCAAAGGACAAAGTACACTGGACACAGTTGGAAAAGTGCGATAAATGAGTCATGCTCGGAAAAAGCATCCAGCAGTGGTGGTCGTGCTTGCACACTATAGGAAAAAGTGTCTGCCACTCTGGTGGCTGGGACCGTAGGAGTGCACATAGGCTAGTGCTTTTTCTTTGGTGTGTAAGCACAACCACCGCTGCTGGATTGCAGGGTGGTCATAACCATGGAAACAAGCAGTGTATAATGTGATGGAAAAAATGAATCCAGTCAGCAAAGGAGGCAATATGCACAATCACAATACATTAGTAAGTGCCTTGTATTAACTTTCTCTAAATGATAAATGCCACTTACTGAGAGAACCCCTTTAACCCCTTCCCAACCGGCGCCGTACATGTACGGCGCTCGGGCGGTGCGGGGACATGACGCCCGCCATGGCCGGCAAGTCTCTGCTGTTTCTAACAGCAGAGACTTGCCGCTTCTTACCTCCGTCGGTGGCGACTTCCTGGGCCTTCTGATGCCGTGATCACATGTGATCACAGCATCAGGATGCGTCTGAACCCGGAAGCCTACGCTTCCGGGTGGTGTACAGACGCCCCGATTGGCCAATCGGGGTGTCTATACACCATATGAAATGACTCGCTGGTGGGTGAGGATTACAGTTTTCAAACTGCAATTCTTATTCTGGCCACTAGATGGCAGGCCAGGATAAGAAAAGAGCAATTCATGGATTTAACTGCATCTAGTAAATCCATGATTGCTCATAAAGAAAAAAAAACAAAACACAATATATCAGCTCATATTTGAGCTTTAAAATAATCACAAAAAAATGTTAAAAAAATGTTAAAAAAATATATAAAAATAAAAAAGATATAAAAGTTCAAATCACCCCCCTTTCCGTATAAGTAAAAAATAAATACCTAAATAACAATAAATATAGACATCATGGGTATCACCGTGACCGAAAATGCCCGTACTTTTAAAATATAAAAATAAAAATTCCAATACGGCGAATTGTGTGGCGGAAAAAAGCGTCCAAATGGCGATTCGCTGTTTTTTGTCGCTTTTTTTTCTAAAAAAAAAAATTAAATAAAAAGTAATCAAAAAGTCATACACACCCCAGAGTGGTATCAATAAAAACTTCAGACCGCCCCGCAAAAAATTAGCCCCCATACAGCTCTGTACACATAAATACCAAAAAGTTATAGGGGTCAAGATATGACAAGGAAAAAAAAAAAAAAAAAAAAAAAGGGGCAACTTTCTAATTATTTTATCACCATCTAAACGCAGGAAAAACTATACATATTAGGTATTGCCGGATTCGTACTGACCAGTAGAATGAAAGTAACTGGTCAGTTTTAATACACATCGAACGCTGTAAATAAGAAACCCATAGAACTGTAGCGGAATAGCGGTTTTCTTGCAATTTCACCCGGTTTGGAATTTTTTTCCCGCTTCCCACTACACCATATGCAATATTAAATGGTGGCGTTGGAAAGTACAACTTGTCCCGCAAAAAACAAGCCCTCATACAGCTATGTGAACAGAAAAATAAAACAGTTATGGCTGTTTGAAGGCAGGGAGCGCAAAACGAAAATGCAGAACCGAAAAAACCTCCGGGGTAGAAAGGGTTAAGGGTCCGGCTGTGTGTATAATAATAAATTACATTTGCTGAAATGAGACAACCCCTTTAAGTGTTTCTTACCGAAAATCGGTCTGCGGAGCTTAGGTGTGCCAGGTGCTGGTATACCAGGGCAGGGTGCTTGTCCAGGACATGGTGCTGTAGTGACTGTACAATAAGCAGGAGAGTCTCTGAGTCTAGCTTGTTGCTTAGGAACACTGGTAAGTCCTTTGGGTCTATAACAGACAGTAGTTGGGCACAACTTCTCTGATCCTTCCCGGCCCTCATCACAGTCATGACTTGTTCAAACTCCAGGGCATTACTTGGCTTTGTGATGTGAGAAATTTCCGTCGTCCTCTGTGAATTATTTTCATGTCCATTGATGTTACTTTGCTCAGATGTATCCTCCTCATCATTCACCTTCAGGAAAAAAAAAAAACAATTGTATAATAACTCCCAATATAATCCTGATGGTCCAGGTACAAACAGTGGAGTCACGTACTGACGGTTTAGTACCTGGCTAGTGCTTAGCAGGCACAGTGCTTGCCTGACATTTTCAGCAGCATTAAAGAGTCTAATAAAGGCTAAATCTGTGCATCAGAAAAAAAAAAAAAAGAAGCCAAGAAGTTTGTGCTGCGCATGCGCCGAAACACGATGACATGCACAGTGCAAACAAGAGAGGCAGCTGAGCCGCAGCTAGCAGGAGAGGTGGGGGGGACGTCACTCAGCCAATCCCTGCCCTCCAGCTGTATGTACCACCGGAGTGCCCCTTTAAGCACTCCACCCCTCATTGGTCAGACAATTTTTGGAAAATAGTAGCAGCAAGCTAATTGGTTGCTATGGGCAACTGCTCCATTTTCATTGCACGTGTTTTGTTAATTGTCCTGCAATAACTAATAATGGTGCGGATGTTGGCTCATTGCTATTAATCACGAGTGGTGCTCTGTAAAAAATCATCCTCGTTCCACTGAGGTAACTAGAATGACTCCTATTCACACACTGCCACAAGATGAGGTCGCTAGGAGCAGATAATTCCTCTAAACCTAGATGCACCAGACCGCACCTCATCTTGATGCAATTTAAGCCACCATCTAGGTGCACCCACGGCACTGTGCAGGTGCTAATACATGACGTGTGCAGCACAAACAAGGAAATCTCCGCCATCACTGTACACTTCTGGTAACTTTCCCTCACTGCCAGCAGTGACTCTAGCTGCCTTCCTGCTTCTACCCCCCGTGCCCATCTCACTCCCAGCCCAAGGATGGAACCTGCAGCCCCGCTATCTATTTCCGCTAGTTGGGTCTTGTTATCTTCTCACCCAGGAAGTGTTTACTGTGTGGAGTCCCACGTGCTGCGCCATAGAGCTCCAGAGGCTCGTGGGATGTTTGGCTGAACTCAGCTAGATGTGCTTCCTCTCGGGCTGATGGGCTTGCAGGGCTGGCCAAGCTGCGGCTCCCAGCTGTTGCAAAACTACAACTCCCAGCATGCCCAGGCTGCCTACAGCGATCAGCCTACAGCAGGGCATGGTGGGAATTGTGCTTTTACAACAGCTGGAGGGCTGCAGGTTGGCCAGCCCTGGCTTACAGCATTGGTAATTTAACCTCTATAGCAGGCATGCTCAACCTGCGGCCCTCCAGATGTATCAAAACTACAACTCCCAGCATGCCCAGACTGCTTACAGCTACCAGACTACAGCAGGGAATGGTGGGGAGTTTTAGTTTTACAACAGCTGGAGGGCAGCAGGTTGAGCATCCCTGCTCTATAGCATAAGATGGGGAAATAAATGAAATGTCTGAGATGGGAATACTCCTAGGGCTACACGGCAACACCAGTCGTAGAAAAAGTTGCGCAAGATTTTTTTATAATGATAGTCAATGGTGTCGCACTGTGACATGCTGCGACTGCGACATGACAGTCACAAAAAATCCATCCAAGTAAGACTTGGCAGTGCAACACCATTTACTATCATTACGAAAAATGTTGCATGACTTTGGTGCGACACCTATCGTAATGTAGCTGTACCCTTGGGATTGGTCTGAACTAAGAAAGATCTCAGGTCCAAAGATAAAATAATTTTTATTTTTGAGGGCTGAGGAAGGCGTCATGTACACAGACGTACTTGTGATTCAAGGGTATTGGGTAGAGCGCTTATGGGGGTGTGTGACCTATATAAAGGGGTGGGGCATGTCAGAAAAATTTTGGGCTCAATTGTCCAGGAAAAAAAATTGACGAGGAGGTTGCACACTTATGCATGGGCTGTGAACCAGAAACGCACCACTTCCACAGACCCCATTCGCAGACTATCACACTATTTTAGGCTCAGTTGTCAAGGGAATATGTCTCTGTATGTTTCTCAGTCACAGCCGGCGTGTGAATTACATAGGGAGCAGCATGTGTCGGTGACAGCCTAGTGACTGCCAGGTGACAGGTTTCTGACCTCACAAGAGACTCACACAGGCACTGAACAAACCTGTTTCAGGTCACCAGTCAATTAAACATTTAACTTCTCGTCACTTCAGCTGTGGGTGAGACTTCCACAGTCACTGTGACAATGACAGCAAGTCTCACAAGGGTAGGACTGATAAGGATAAGCACAGGCCGTACACATCAGACAGCTATCTCTCCCGCCACTTATACCTGCATGCGCTGTGAATGGGGAAAGGTTAGTAATCTGCTGACAGACACCCCTGATGACAAATGGTGGAAAAATATAATTACAGAGCACAAGAGCCCAAGGAAACATTTCACTCTATCACCACTATGGTGTATCTAACATTTTCTAATATAAGGCTTATGTATCAAGCCCACGATCCACATCACAGGATCAGACACAGCACCGTACCTCTTCTATCAGGATCTTCTTCCTTTGCTTTCCGTCTCCATCACTGGATAAGTAGGGCGTGATTTCTGTCAATAGAGTTTTTGCTTCGGTGACGCCTGGATCTAGTGAAATCAGTTTTCGGAGATCGCTGGCACAATCTCGGTATTTCTAAAATGAAGAAATAAAAGACTTTTAAAACTTGCGCAAATAGACTGAATGCTTCACTTTGACCAACACCAGGTCACACCAGACATACACTGCACAAGGGTTTTTCTAAAAACTTCTGTTCCAGATAATTATACAAGAACACACAGCGTCACTGTCATCGAGGAACACTTATTTGGTAGCTTTTCTTTTCTCAGTAAGCATCTCTTATGCAATGCTTCATTGTTCCTGTGGTGGCGCTGTAGGTAAATGAAACACTGCGGTGTTGACAGTTGGTAGAAGTCCCAGTAGGGGGACAAACTGTGATGGGCCTTTTTTTAGAACCACTGTTCTAACAAAATGGGCCTGCAAAATGTGGACAACCCCTTTAAATGGTTTTGGCAGTTTTGTACCTATGACACTGGCTGACATCTGTGTTGGTCCCATGTTCATATGTGCCCGCGTTGCTGAGAAAAATGATGTTTTATCATATGCAAATGAGCCTCTAGGAGCAACGGGGGCGTTGCTGTTACACCTAGAGAAGCTCAGCTCCTTCTACAACTGCTGCACCCTCTGCAGTTTAATTGACAGGAGCAGTTATGATGACATTTTCACTGCCTGGTTCTGTCAATCAAAGTGCAGAGTGTAGGTGTAATGACAACGCCCCCGTTGCTCCTAGAGACTCATTTGCATATAATAAAACATCATTTTTCTCAGTAATGTAGACACATATGGACATGGGATCAACACAGATGTCTTCAGCTGCCAAGTGCACATGTAACAGGTCAGCCAGTGTCATAGGTACAAATCTGCTGACAGATGCCCTTTAAAAACATGGCATCAATGAATGAAGGGAGAAAAGTCACCAAAACAGCCGCTTTATATCATGAAAACGTAATTTTATAATAACTTGTTTTTAATGCCTGCCCATGTCACCAGCACTATCCTGACCGCAGCAATGTCAATGGGCAGATTACTAAACCAGATTAGCGAACAAGTCGCTTGTGTGGCAGAAATTTGGAGGCGGCCACGTGTTCTTGTTTTGTTAGTTGATATCCCTCATTTACCTCTAATCCTCTGTAGGCCTGAGCCCGCCTGTACAAGGCTTTGATATTGGAAGCATCCCTCTGCAGGGCACATTCACAGTCCTGCCTGGCCTCTTCATACTGGCACAGCTTCAAGTGGCACAGGGCTCTGCAAAAGAAAGTGCGGGCTCAGCTAAAAGGCGACATTTGTCTGTGATCTGGACGTTAAATATAAACCAAATAAAAAGTAACTCGGTAACTATAAACTTGTGCAGTGTCACCCATCACTTCTTACCCAAAACGACGGTATTTCATGTTGGTCAGCGCATAGTTAAATTGTAGGTCTCATTTGAACATTTGAATATGTCCTTTTTATCTGAATAAGTCCGACTGTCTGTGCCGATTATTTTCATGCTATTTCTTTATGGGGCTCAAAGCTGCATTTGTTTAATACAGAACTCCTAATCGCAGCCTTAGGCCTCATGCACACGACTGTAGTTTTGGTCTGCGCCAATCCGCATCTTTTGTGGATCACACACTCATCCATTCATTTCTATGGATCCACGAAAAATGTGTACAGCACTTGGGTATCATCCACATGCTGTCCGCATCCGTGTGGCCGTTCCGCAAATTATGGAATACGTCCTATGCTTGTCCGTTTTGCGGAAAATAGGCAGAAAGCGGCATGTACACGGCTGGTATCTGTATTTTGCATATCCACAGTTTGTGGATTGCATAATGGATACAGTCATGTGCATGAGGCCTTAAAGAAGAACTCCCGACAAAAATTTTATTCCATGTCCTGCTAGAAATGTACATGATATAATCTGTAGTGAATGTCATTTTCTTACCAGTGTCTGAATTTTTGACTTATATCATCCTGAAGTTTCTTATCTGTGTCATGTGACCAGCAATTAGACCCACCAACTCACACAGATACTTATGTGTGGACAGGAAGTCTAATTCTCTATGTATTCCTATGAGACTGAAAGTGAGGCTCCCATAGGAATGAATAGAGCAGTTACTGGCTTCCTGTCCTGGGTCAGTTGGAGGTCAGGGAGTTGGTCACATGACCCAGCTACAATAAGAAGAGAGGTTTTTACTCACAGAAACAGTCACTGATAAGAAGATGACAATCACTACAGATTATATCATGCACCTTTCTAACAGGTCAGAGAATAAAAAATTTTGCGGGAGTTCTTCTTTAAGGTAAAAGCTAAGTTTGGATAGAGGAAACATACTGGATGGAGTTATACAGCGCCCGCTGATCTCAATGTTAAACCCATCCAGTAGCTTACAAAAACCTCTCCACCGTGGCCCCCTCCATGTCTTCAGTCCATGTAATGTCACATAACAGCAGGGGTTAATCACACCAACTCTAGGGGGACAAAACATGACTGCAGCACACTAGATTTCTGGTTTTAAAAAGTCACAAAAAAATAGGGGCTTTGCGACTTTTGGGGGTCACGCCCAAAAAGGTTGTGACGATGTTTTTGCAGTTTTTACGCCATTCACTCCAGTTATGGGTGAGAAACTGGTCATGGTTACCTGTGTTAAAAAACTTTGCTCCAGATTTAGGACAGGGACTTAAAACAAACTCACTCCAGTAAGTAGTGGAGTAGCTTAGCTCTAGTCAAAACGAGGGAGGGATTTTTCATGAGGGTAATATTTGAAGTTCGTTTTGCTTAAAGGGGTTGTGTCACTTCAGCAAATGGCAATTATTTTGTAAAGGAAGTTAATACAAAGCACTTACTAATGTATTGTGATTCTCCATATTGCCTCCTTTGCTGGCTGGATTCATTTTTCCATCACATTATACACTGCTCGTTTCCATGGTTACAGACCACTCTCCAATCCATCAGTGGTGGCAGTGTTTGCACACTTTAGCAAAAAGCACCAGCCTCTCTGGTGGCCGGACCATGGGAGTTCACATAGGCTGGTGCTGTTTTCTATAGTGTGAAAGCACGACCACCACTGATGGATTGCAGGGTGGTATCTTCTGCTGCACTATGTTATGGGGACGCTTTTAGGTTTTGTGGTAAACACAGATTATAGTCAGCGATGCTAGCTTTGGTCAGATTGTATAAATCATAACAGAACCATGAAGGATCCATAAGAATTTAGCTGTGAACCCGCGGTGGTATCAGGCAGCATTTTCTTATCTTATCATGGGATAGGTGTGCACTTGTTCTGAGGTGTCTTTTATCCGGCTTTGCACATTGTTATATACCGCTAGGGTATGGTACCAGACAGAGGACCAGATACCACCTACATAAGTTGTCTGAGTCATGATGACACAACTGAATTTTTACTTTAACAGTTGGAGGTTTGTGACCACAAGGAAAAAGCTGCTGAATGTGTCACAACAAACCAAAAAGTGTGGTCACAGCAAGTGCAGGCGGCACGTCATCCTCACCTATTGGTGTACAGGGCGCACTCCTCTGGCTTCAACTGTAGACACTCCGTGTATTTCTTCTCTGCTTCTCTGTACTGACACTTCTTCACATAGTCGTTCCCCTCCTGTTTCAGGGACAGGAACCGCTCCTCTATGGATTTACCTAGAACACAGATAATAATGGCACGTTACATATCGGTTCAGATTGTCTTCGTAAATCTTCACGAGGGAAACCAGATCTCTCTTGCTGCTATGGTGGAGACTGGTAGCCATCTTCAAAGGAAGGACCAGGGGTTAGAAAATGTATGGGGATAATGGATGCCTGCTGTTTAGTAAGTGACTACCCTGGTCTCTCTCAAGGAAAGCAATGCACTTGAATGGGGCCACACTACAGTCCTCCGCACAGTCAGGGGGCATTCCCATGACCGTATGTATCCGCTAAATTTAGATGATGTCCATGTTGCATCGTTTTTGGGGTTATTTTTGTGGAACCATTGTAACAATGCCTGTTCTTATCCACAAAATGGACAATAGGACATATTCTATATCCGAAATGGATATTTGGATGCGGACAGCACACTATGTACTGTCTGCGTTTTTTTCAGCCCCGTTGAAATGAATGGGTCCGCATCCGATCTGCAAAAAATGTGGATCAGATGCCGACCAAAAATACGGTTGTGTGACTGGGGCCTTAGCTAGACAGGGGCTGTAGGGCCGAATTATCACTGCATCCCCTTTATTCTCAGTGGGGGTCCTCACTAATCATAAGGTGACGGCACAACCTAGGAAATATGTGGAAGTTCTAGATATTTTCAAAATGGCAGATAAAACACCTGAGTGTATAAATCTATGTGAGGAGCGTGCATCCCTGGTACTGTCGTATCTTGTGTCCTCATACACATGAAAATGCTCGTAGTATTAAGCAGAATGAAAGTATTTATTATGGAGAATAATTCGCTTTATTTATATAGCGCCAACATATTTCATAGCACATCACAATCAGGGGGGACATGTACAGACAAAATCAGACATAAACTAACCAACAATTCAAAGAAGGTGAGAACGGGTATTTCATGTATTCTGTACAGCAGATATGTCCGAGGAGATGACGAGTCCCCTTGTACACATACAGGGAGTCTATGGATGCACGTACCTATATACTTTGGTGTATGCAGGTTGTCCATAGATTCCCTGTAGGAATGCATGTATGAAGCAAACACACCTACATGCATTCAAAGCGGCCCCTAAGATCATGGTTTGTGAACCAGATTGTAAAGAGGGAGGGGTGAATAAAGGGCAGTACCTTCTGCACCGACATAAAAAAAAAACAAAAAAAAAAACAAAAAACTTGGGAGTTAAATATCGATGGCCTATCGTCAGGATTAGTGGTAAGCGAAGCTTCGTTCAAAACCTTGAATTAATACTGCACAGAGATCCGTCTCTGTACAGTATTAGAATGTATGGGCTCCGATAAGCCGAAGTTAGTTATTCGCGAAGTCGCATGTGACTCCATTGAATAACTTTGGTAGTTGATTTTTAAAGGGTCACATGGTTAGGATCACACACACAGCCTGTCTCTTCCTAAACCATGTGACTGATCACATGGTCATGACATCATTGAAGGTCTTTAAAAGCTATGGTGAATGGAGTGTTTCTTCTCTGCTTGGTCCTGTCAATCAACAGAGCCTCTAGGAGCAGAGGTAACGCCCCTTGCACCTAGGAGCCTTATTAGCATAAAATAAAAGTTCATTTTATATAAAATGGGGGGCACCAGTAAAATAAACAGATATATATTTGGAATCAGGTGACATTAGCACATCTCTAATGTCAGCCTGATTCATACCGAAAAAACTGGTGACAGAAACCCTTTAAAGTGGAAAATGACTGTAAAACTTGAAACCGAGCTAGTTTTCTGGTCTGACTGGTACCTCAGAACCGAAGCTGAGTTTGGTTCCAAGTTTTAAAGTGGTTTTCCACTTTAAAAATTAACTACCGAAGTTATTCAATGGAGTCGCATGCGACTTTGCGAATAATTAACTTTGGCTCATCAGACCCCGTACATTTTAATATTGAAAGGAGAAAGATCTCCGTACAATATTATTCCGGAGTTTTGAACAAAGCGACTTCAGATGGAACATCCAAAGCTCGCTTCGCTCAACACTAGTCAGGATAAATCATCAATACCTGACTAGCAGGAGTCTGATCAGGAAGGGGCCATGGCGCGAGCACTGTTGCCTCTTCCTCAGCCGGTGAAGTCATGTCACGGTCTTTCTGCAACTCAGTCCCATACAAGTGGCTATGGAAGAGGCTGCAGAACTCACCGAAGCGCAGCTGATCAGTAGGGTTTCCGGGAGTCAGATCCCCACCAATCTAGCAGTGATGACCTATTGTTCAGATAGGACATCAATATTTAAAGGCTATAGACAATATTTTTTATGATGACATTTTATTCATTTTTTGAATTGGTCTTTATTAAAAAATTTTCAAAATTTTTGTAATACATGCGGTTAAAAATCAGTCTATTAGCAGACTATCCCTCCTGAGTTCCGTCAGCTGACGACTCATGTGAAGCCTTACCTCTGATCTCCTGACCTCATAAACACTCATTTAAGCCATATTCTTATTAGTCTGATAAGAGTTTAGCTATCAACTCTGATGAAGGGATAGTCAGGAGGGACAGTCTGCAAATAGACTGTTTTTTAACCACATGTATCACAAACACTGCTGAAAATGTTTAATAAAGACCAATTGAAAAATGATTTTAGCCCAAAATGAATAAAATCTAATCATAAAAATTGCCCTGGGTGCCCTTAGCCTTTAAAGGCTATGTACACCTTTGGGGACAATTTTTTGATTATTGCATTATACTTATTTTAAGCTAAAAAAAATAATTTTTTTCAATTGGTCTTTATAAACAATACGGAGTCCTTTTTTCTGAGATGCTCTACGAGCTGCCTGTGATTTTTTTGTAATTTCTGTCATCTAAGGGCAGACTGACTCCTTATCTCTGCTCTGACCTTATAAACACTCATTAAAGCTAAATCCTTATTTACTGATAAGAGTGTGACTTAAATAAATGTTTGACCTCTCAGTAATTTACAGATAAGGTTTATTAGATGACCGGCACAAAGTGAAAGTACCAGTCACACAGTTAGAAAAATAGTTAACCCTTTGTGACTGAACAGCTCGATATTTTGAATAAAGGCCAATTGAAAATATGATTTTTAGCCAAAAAGAAGTTAAATGCAATCATAGACAAATTGACTCCAAAGGTGTACATAGCCTTTAAGTCCTGGAAAACTTCCTTAAGACATCATCCACACACTTTAGATGCTGTAGGTCTTATTTTTGTCGGCTTTTCATATCAATGAATGGTGGCTAGGAATTTCCACCTTACTTAAAAAAAAAAAAAAAAAAAAAAAACAGGTTCTGCAGCAGCTGAGAAGTCCAGTATAAGGAATTATGTACATCCTCCAGATATAAATTCTAAAGAACATTACAAGATGTCTTATCTTTGAACTCTGCGAGCTCTGATACATTCAGGTAAGTGCTTGTGTAGAGTCTGGGAACTCCCTGGTGACTTCTTATACTATTATATGTACAGTCAGGATGACATTACTCCTACTATTCATAAAGCTTTTATAACATTATTTTGACTACTGGATAAAACATATAGAATTTACCATGTTTGTTATAGATACCCAACAATAATAACTGTTTTTGCTTAAAGGGGTTCTCTTCTCTGCCTTGGACAATCCCTACTTATCAGAAGGGTCCCTTGGCACTAAGCAGATCACAGAGTGTCCCCCTGCTGAGGCCCACAGAGATCAGCTGTTATCTGTAGAGAAATCTGGCAGTGTTTGATTTTACTGCAGCGCTACCACAGGAGAAATTAAGTATTACACAGCGTCCATTCATATCAATGGGATGTCTATGTAATGCAGGACAGGACAGGTCCTCCAGAGAGACGCTCCTGGTAACCATTTTCCAGTCTGGCCAAAAGATGAGGATCCTGAACAGAGCACTCCCCCGGAATTTCCTTTACATTATATATATATATATATATTTAAAACGGAATTTCCAAATTTGATAGTGATCCTTTAAAATGGTCTTAAAAACAAAATAAAACAATGATGATGATGATAATGATGATGAAGCCGAGGCCGGCAAGTGCAAGTCACAATGTAGTGGAGCAGTGTACTATCAGCATTGCCTTATACCTGCACCACTGTCTGAATAGCCATTATTTGTGGCTGCCGTGGTCTTTTCCTGATGCTGTATTTGGGTGGACACAGGCACTGAGGGGATGGGGGGAAGTTTCTCTCTCCAGCTGGGCCCATCCAGATCGATTAATGTTCTTGAAATCCTGTTAGGGTAAAAAAAAAAAAAAAAAAAAGTTAATACATCAATAGCATAAGATCTAGAGAGATCAGACAGGTTGTTCCCTGCCAGAACAGCCTGCTGGATCTCCAGAACACGCATGTGAAACTAGCCTTAGGGCCCATTCACACAAAGCAATTTCAACATTGAATTGCTCCATACCAGTCGATCGACACTCACGGTTACATGGCCTGATGCAAACTGAATGGGGAGCCAGTGATCACTACTGCGATCGTTGATCCCAAGTTTGCATATTGTCAGCAGCATATTCCTTTATCAAGGGATAATGTGCTGCGGATAAAATGCTGATATCTGGTGCCACATGAACTATCGATTGGTGTGTAATCAGCAGCAGATTTACAAGGGGCAATGATAGGGAACGAGTGCCAGAATGAGGTTTAAGCCTTTCTAGACCTTCTAGATGCCGTGGACAATTTTGAGCACAGCATCTGCAGCGTCTTTTCTGTGTGGGACTGAGGAAGCTGCTGCTTGGTAGTGATAGGCTGGAGCCTGCTGGAGCCTACCAGGCCTATAAGAGGTACCGTATATTCCAACATAGAACTGCAGGTGGCAGCCATGCATTGGAATATACTGAATTTCCTTTCCACTAATGTGTTAAATTACATTAGTGTGTAGGAAAAGCAATCTGATCATTGCGCATTCAGGTCCTCTAGGAGGGCTAAAAAAAAAAAAAATAAAAGTTTTAAAAAANTCACCCACCTTTCCCCCATAATTAACATAAAACAAAATATAGTGATTGTCATGTCTAAAAAAAAAAAACAACAAAACTATTAAAATATGAATGTTTTTATCACGTACAGTGAATGTACAGTATAACAGAAAAAGAATCTAGATGGCCAAGTCGCCATTTTTTATCCCTTCACTACCCAAACAAAATTGAATAATTAAAAAGTAATATGTACTCCAAAATGGCATCAATAAAAACTACGGATCTTCCCGCAAAAAAAAAACAGTCCCTACGCAGCTCTGTAGGCATAACTATAAAAGTGTTAGGGGGTCAGAATATGGCAAAAAGAAAAAAATATAATTAATAAAAACTATATAAATGTGGTATTGCAGTAATCGTAATGAAGAACACAGGTCACTTTTCCCACATAGGAACCAATGTACAAAAACAAAAAACAATGTGTCTTCTCAATTTGTAAAATGATGGCATATTCGAAGATAAGCCATCCCATTATGATTGGGGGTGGACTGACCTCTTAGACCCCAACCGATTCCAAAAATGAAAACTTCTAGAGAAAGAAGAAGAAACTGCGGAAACACCTTGTGGAGAAAGACATCGACCTTCCTGGATTTGCAGCAAAGAGGAAAAAACAACAACAAAAAGAAAAAAAACACACCATTGGGTGTATTCAGACAGCAAGGTTGGGAGGGGGGGCATGCAGGGGCGTAGCGAAAGGCTCATGGGCCCTGGTGCAAGAGTTCAACTTGGGCCCCCTTTCCCTTAGTGCTCTGTGTGTCTTCTTATATGGCACAAGGGTCTTTGGGCCCCCTCAGGCTCCTGGGCCCGGTAGCGACTGCTACCTCTGCACCCCCTATAGTTACGCCCCTGGGGGCATGTACAGTCATGGCCAAAAGTTTTGAGAATGACACAAATATTATATTTTCACATGATCTGCTGCCCTCTGGTTTTTATGTGTGTTTGTCAGATGTTTTTATCACATACAGAAATATAATTGCAATCATATTATGAGTAACAAAAGCTTATATTGACAGTTAGAATGAGTTAATGCAGCAAGTCAATATTTGCAGTGTTGACCCTTCTTCTTCAGGACCTCTGCAATTCTCCCTGGCATGCTCTCAATCAACTTCTGGACCAAATCCTGACTGATAGCAGTCCATTCTTGCACAATCAATGCTTGCATTTTGTCAGAATTTTTAGGTTTTTGTTTGTCCACCCGTCTCTTGATGATTGACCACAAGTTCTCAATGGGATTAAGATCTGGGGAGTTTCCAGGCCATGGACCCAAAATCTCTATGTTTTGTTCCCTGAGCCATTTAGTTATCACCTTTGCTTTATGGCAAGGTGCTCCATCATGCTGGAAAAGGCATTGTTGATCGCCAAACTGCTCTTAGACGATTGGGAGAAGTTGCTCTCGGAGGACATTCTGGTACCATTCTTTATTCATGGCTGTGTTTTTAGGCAAGACTGTGAGAGAGCCGATTCCCTTGGCTGAGAAGCAACCCCACACATGAATGGTTTCAGGATGCTTTACAGTTGGCATGAGACAAGACTGGTGGTAGCGCTCACCTCGTCTTCTCCGAATAAGCTGTTTTCCAGATGTCCCAAACAATGGAAAAGGGGATTCATCAGAGAAAATGACTTTCCCCCAGTCCTCAGCAGTCCACTCCCTGTACCTTTTGCAGAATATCAGTCTGTCCCTGATGTTTTTTCTGGAGAGAAGTGGCTTCTTTGCTGCCCTCCTTAAGACCAGGCCTTGCTCCAAGAGTCTCCGCCTCACAGTGCGTGCAGATGCACTCACACCTGCCTGCTGCCATTCCTGAGCAAGCTCTGCACTGCTGGTAGCCCGATCCCGCAGCTGAAACACTTTTAAGAGACGGTCCTGGCGCTTGCTGGTCTTTCTTGGGCGCCCTGGAGCCTTTTTGGCAACAATGGAACCTCTCTCCTTGAAGTTCTTGATGATGCGATAGATTGTTGACTGAGGTGCAATCTTTCTAGCTGCGATACTCTTCCCTGTTAGGCCATTTTTGTGCAGTGCAATGATGACTGCACGTGTTTCTTTAGAGATAACCATGGTTAACAGAAGAGAAACAATGATGCCAAGCACCAGCCTCCTTTTAAAGTGTCCAGTGGTGTCATTCTTACTTAATCATGACAGATTGATCTCCAGCCCTGTCCTCATCAACACCCACACCTGTGTTAATGGAGCAATCACTGAAACGATGTTAGCTGGTCCTTTTAAGGCAGGGCTGCAATGATGTTGAAATGTGTTTTGGGGGATAAAGTTCATTTTCTAGGCAAATATTGACTTTGCAAGTAATTGCGGTTAAGGTGATCACTCTTTATAACATTCTGGAGTATATGCAAATTGCCATTATAAAAACTGAAGCAGTAGACTTTGTAAAAATTAATATTTGTATCATTCTCAAAACTTTTGGCCATGACTGTAGTTTATCAGCAGCATTAAACCCTGGTGTTCTGCCCAGTGGAAATCATTTTATTAATTTCAGCTCGCTACAATAAAAAACTGCATCCTGAACGCATGTCAGAACTGCAGGCTACATGCACACCGCAGTGAAAAAAAAAAAGTCAGTTAAAAATCGATAAACTGTCCATTTTTTTCACTAACCCCTTTCTGAGAAATGGACGTTAAGAACAGACCCATTCAATTGTACAGGGACTGTCGGTCAGTGAAAAACTGAGAAGTTATTCACTGGCCATCAAAAAAAAACTGCCGTGTGAATAACCCCATAGACTACCATTGGTCTTAACATGGACATGAGACAGTTGTAAAATGTACATCACATGTCGTGTGCATGTAGCCTAAGGGTAGGTCACAAGACAGATACGCTGTGGACTTTCTGCCAAGAAACTGTGTGCAGAAAATCTGCAGCATATCACTCCCACGCGGACATGCTCCAAGTGTGCAATCCAGTTTCAGCAAATAGAGTTAATTTACTGCAAAGAGTTTCACACCATTGCCATACTGTTGCTTTGTTACATGGCAGAGGTATTGCTCCCCCAGGTCCTTGCTGCCCTCCATGGCTACGACAATCACAAGCAGCGTGGTCACAGAGGCTTGGGAGTAATGGACAGCGATAAAAAACTGAAGAGGGCAGGAGGGTGCTCCTTCAATGACCTACCTGTTGATACTGTCGTTGGCCAGCTGCATCCCGCTGTCTATCTGAAGGGCAACCTTATAGTCCACGTATGCTTGTCTGTACTTCTCAAGGGACTCGTTCGCCATTGCACGTCGCAGGAGTGGTTTCAGTGAAAATGGCTGATATTCCAGGGCCCTTTGTGGAGAGAAAAAAAAATGTAATCTTAACATTTTGAAAACCCAAACAATAAAACATTTTTATTTTCTTCCATAAAAAGGTTCAAAAATTCTGGAAGTCATGCTTGAGAAATACCGCCATAACCCACCGCCTCCTTAGTCTCTTAATATCATCCATATAATATATGGACAGGCTGGTCTGATACTAGCAGGAGGCAACCTTCTATGGCGTCCATATGTCCTAAATGGTTTGTCAACCTTGCTAAAAGGAATGAGCCATCACAAAATAAATCTTTTTAAAGAATGCTTGTTGGTATAATATTTAATTTTTCAAGTCAATATTATATTAGAGAAAATAAACATAAAATCTTGCAGCGTTTGCACCTGGTAATAATACTGCTAAAGTACAGCTCACTGCTGTTATCTGCTTATCATTACAGGCTGGATTAGAATGTCAGATATCACCGCTGTATAGATAAGACAGGATCCACCATGTACAACTGATGATATCACAGTTTAGCTCCCGCCCCCTTACCTCCACGTGGGACGCCGAGACAATCGTGTAGGCAGCGCTAGCAAGGGTCGCGCTTCTCCCCAAACTACAGGGGATTGAAGCAGCGCTGCTACGCGCTATTGATGTGAGGGAGACACACACAAATCTTTATCCTAAGGGACACGCAAGTATAAAAATATTAATGTAATAACTGGATTTATGCAAGACTACATTGTGGTAACCATATACCGAAGTCTATTGCAGACTAAGTTAATATATGTGATCCCAGAGTGGTGCTGATATATGTACCCTGTTTCCCCGAAAATAAGACCTATCCCGATAATAAGCCCTAGTGCTATTTTGCCCTGTTTTTGGAGTAGGCTTAAAATATAAGCCCTACTCCAAAAATAAGCCCTAGGTACATTGAGGATACACTGAGAATAGGGTCACGGTCCCGGCGGGGTGATTTTAATGGCCAGTCAGGGCCTCTCTGCTGGTGACACTACCTACGCAGCACTGTGCAGTTAGTTACCTATATACACACCTATACCCATACCCTATCCGGCGCTGCAAGACGTCTCCCCTGTGATGATCCCGCGAGACGTGACCTCAGCACCAGGTCTCACGGGATGACACTGGTTGACGGGATGACACAGCACATGCCGGATGACAGGATTGGGAGAGAAGAAGTCCGGAGCGGAGTGTAGGTAAGCTTATTTTTTGTCTGTGTGTGCACAGGGGCCCGGAGGCACAAAAAAAACATACCAGTATATATTCAGAGGGGGCAAAAATAAGACCTACCCCAATAATAAGCCCTAACCCTTTTTCCGGAGGAAAAAAAGAAATAAGACACTGTCTTATTTTCGGGGAAACACGGTATACCTCACAATTCCTTCACACATCCTAGATATAAATCTGTAATGCATACCGGTTTTGGTGCACTAGGTGACAAATGGATGTCACCGATATAGATGCGTATTAATTAGATGACGCGTGTACTATACATTACGTGATATTTCTATCTTAAGAAACGGGTCATTGTGCCCCTGGTGTTTCAAGTAAGAAGTCCCCTGATGAGCTAAAAATCAAAGGCGAAACGCGTTGGGACTGGGACCCCAATAAATAATAAACAATAATTGCTGCTGTATTTAATTATTAGCAGGTTTCTTTTGTATGTATTACTAAGGCACACATACACTTGTGTGCTCTGGACAATTTTGGATGTAACATAACGGTGTCTAGGTGATTAGCAGTAAGATACTGGTGCTCGGGGTGATAATTTAGCCTCTAGGGTACCGTGTCTGCTGGTATCATCAGACACCACACCCACATCTGTATTTAATTTGTATTTTTTGGTCAACTCTGGAGTGTGTGGGGTGTGGCATATATAGGACTTAGGTGGTGACGGTTTTACTTTCCTAGGGCCTTAACAGGGGCACCAGGAGGTACGAGATACGGGATCGCCCCTATCGGGGCGGCTATTCCGTTGGAGGTAGGGCCTTCAGTTATAGGGCCAGATTTAGGGTGATTCCCTTCTGGTTAGACACTCACGATACGAACAACAACCTACCTACCACGGATGAGAGTTTCATTATTTATGTTTATATGTTTATTTTGTTTTCAATGGTGGATGTCCTTCATCTGATTTTTATACGTAATATTAAACGTTATATTTTATTATATATATTGGAGAGAGATCATTTTCTGTGATATTTTGTTTAATACTGGTCCTTTTCATTGAATATTTGGGATTTGCTGGTGCCCTATTGACTAGCTTCTGTGATTTGTCTTTTGATATCACAGCTTATCTACTCCCTCCTGACCTCTGCACAGGTCACAGAGCATGCCTAGAAAACCCTCCCATAGAAGTCAATGAGGTCCACTCCTATCCATGGGCCTTCGCCTGCTCATCAGTGGAGGAGACCGCTGCTATTACATGCATGATCTCCTCCACAGTATGGAAAGGAGTGATTGTTAATGCCATAGTTTGTCCCATACTGACTTGTTTGCTGGCAGCAGATGCTGTTTAGACACCACAATTTCCTGCCAGCACCTTTACACTGCTAGATAATCGCTAATGAATGCTCATTAGCGATTATTTGGTGCTTCTCGGCCCTTTAGGCCCTTGGTGGCTGCTGTGAAGCATCTCTCTAAATGCTATTAAGAACAGCTCAGCCAAGATGGCCGCCCCCATAATCATGTTCAGGAAATAGAACAAAAAAAAATCTGCAATCAGAAAATAAAAACAGAACAGAAAAAAGGAGATGTGTCGCTATCTGGTTTTAACGGTCAGAAAAAAAAAAAAAATCGGTGTCACGTTCCCTTTAAGTAAGGGTTATCTAGAAATAGTGTTCCTGAAGATCCCAGATGTGATGGATCCTATTGTGGATTTATTTTTACTCCTGAGAGAATACCCAGCACAGTTTGACTCATTAACCTGATCTTCATTAACACGTGAACATTCAAAAGTCTAATTGGACTGCAGGGAGAAGGAGCCGGTCACCAGGCATGGGGCCACTAAACCACCAGCACGTCCTGACGCTGCTAGGGTACAGCTTTCTAAGGGTGCAGGCACATGCGGATCTTGCTGCACAGTTCATCCTCTGCATAGCAAAGGGTTAAATCCATGGCAGATATCTACAAAACTGCGCCCCTAAAACCCATACTACGTGTCAGCTTCCCCCAGAGATTGTTCCTGCAACTAGAGGATGAGATTTTGTGAAAGTCCCCTTTCTTGGTCCTGTACTACACTGTAGATTTTCAGCCCCTGCAAGTCTGCCATGTAAATTCTGCAGTATATCCGCCATGTGTGAACGTATCCTAAAAAACGCAGCTGACACAACCAGCTATTTTGGAATGATGTAGTTGACTGTGACGAGGGGCCATCCTCTGCGTCTGGAGGAAAGAAGGTTTGTACACAAACATAGAAGAGGATTCTTTACGGTAAGAGCAGTGAGACTATGGAACTCTCTGCCTGAGGAGGTGGTGATGGTAAGTTCACTAAAAGAGTTCAAGAGGGGCCTGGATGTATTTCTTGAGGGTAATATTACAGGTTATAGTTACTAGAGGGGTCATTGATCCAGGGGGTTATTCTGATTGCCTGATTGGAGTCAGGAAGGAATTTTTTCCCCTAAAGGGGGAAAAATTGGCTTCTACCTCACAGGGGTTTTTTGCCTTCCTCTGGATCAACTTGTAGGATAACAGGCCGAACTGGATGGACAGAGGTCTTTTTTCGGCCTTATAAACTATGTTACTATGAACAGGGTTAGGCAACCTCTGGCACTCCAGCTTTTGTGAAACTACAACTCCCAGCATGCATACTTGCCCTGCTCCTCTCAGAATTCTAATACAGTTTCACAACAGCTGGATTGCCGAAGGTTGCTGGTCCCTGTAGTAGAAGAACTTGTCTATTACGGGAGGTGAGTGTGCGCCTATAAGGCATAGGACAGGACACCTGCGCAGTGAAGTGGTGTGTACTAGAGATGAGCGAGCATGCTCGGGTCGGAATTTGCGTGCGCTTTTTCAAATCTGCACGCTAATTCATACGCATATTTTAGTATGTACACTAATGCGTAGCATGCTCGCTCATCTCTAGTGTATACTATCCTCAGCTTCATCTCTGCAATGAGAATGTGCCTGTAGTCGCCGGACTCATCTCCGGTAATAGAAGAGTTCCTTTACTACATAATTCAGAAATGGCTAGTTGTGAGGAGGCATCTTAAGAAAGTTAAATCCCAGATGCTGGTGGTTTAATGGCCCCGAATGTAGCAAGAGGTCCCCTTTAATGTGTTAATGAGCCAATCAGACCTACAACACAAGCATCCTCTTGTGTTCAAAGTACTTAACAGATACATAATGGATCCATCAACAGCAGCTTGCTGACAGATTCCAAGTGGCAACTATAGATTATTTGAACAAAGTAAAAATGAAACAAAAAAATAAGGGAAAACAGAAAAGTAGACAGTATGACAAAAATGTCAGATTTTAGTATGAACCAATGCTGTATCTTCACTTTAAAAGCCTAAAGGCATGTGCTGGGTCAGGGCAGGATTCAGACCCCGGGGCTGACATACACATTCTTTGTCTAAACACGAGTATCCATAGAAATGTAAAGCACAAATCGACATCAACACCTCAGATACAAACATAGATGTGAGTATAATACACTAGAAGACAAGCCCATAATAAGCGTTATGTTCTAAGGGGCAGAGTTATGAAACCGTCTAAGAGATAAACTGTCTTTGCTGCACATAGCAGCCAATCACACGCAGCTTACATTATTTAGGGTCCATTCACACAACCATATATTTGTCCCGCATTATATTTTTTACGGACAGGATGCGGACCTATTCATTTCAATGGGGATGCAAAAGATGCAGAAGTATAGGATGTGCTGTCTGCATACATATGTCCGTTCTGTGGCCCAAGAACATGTCGTATTCTCGGCCATTTTGCTGGCAAGAATAGGCATTTGAAAGATACTGTGGGACTTGCGGAGGGGGGAAATGCGGCTGGCGTCCGTGGTTTGCTGGATCTCAGAATGTGTAACAAATTCAAGGCTCTAGAAATGTGTCTTAGTGAAAGATTCATATACGCTGAGCCTCAAACCTGATCTTGTTTTAAAGCTGAGACTGCCAACTTTAAAACAAGACCTGGCATGAATCTCTAGCTGTTACACAGCCTGAGATATGTCAGCATCCCACCACCACTTAAGCCAGCTAAGATGTCAGCCATCGGGGAAGAGGAGGGCCCAGTGGGGAAGTGAATCTCTCGCCCTGTGAGCCTGTATATGCCCCAGGGGGAGGATACCATGGACTTCTGCACATGCTATCAACCCACTTCTCAATCAGTCAGAAAGCATGCTTTCTCTCTGATTGCCACATATGGGGGGAAATTGTCCGCTTTCTAAAAATATATAGGTTTTGGGGGTCTGTTGACAACAGACTGTAATTTCTGTATGTTATAGGATGCTACTTGATTTTTAAAAAATTCCATTTTAGAACCAGAGTTTTGGTCTTTCCAGTTCTGGTGATTTTATGAAGATATGTGCATGTAACTTTTGGTATGTGTGAAGTCTGTATATATTGAACCTTTATTTTTAGGAGGTGTGGTGCATATAACCTTCTGTTTGGGTAACACTTTACCTACTAATCTCAAAATTTTTGCAATTGTAATGAAAAATGGCAATATGGCGCAAAGTTGCATGAAGGTGTCTGTGAGTATAAACTGCTAAGTTGCATTTTGACAATGCGCTGGGTGTCTATTTTAAAAAAAAATATATATAGGAATATGGGGGATGTATAATTTAGGTTTTAGTTATATTTCTCAAAACTGTGAAAATTGTCCTGGCTACCAAAGATGCAAAATGGCAAGACCATCCCTGGCAGCAAAAGGGTTAAAAGGGAGACCTTAGCTAAAAGTATGACGTCTAACAGAGCATGCAGAGACATGCAAGGCCCCAAATAGATTTATAGTAGTACCACAAACCAAACACTGTTTTGTCACAAGCATAGTCATAGTATTGTTAAGAAGTACCTAAACCTTTGTAATAAAAATAACAAAAAAAAAAAATTAAAAAAGTGCTTAGAATGATCTCTCCCTTTGGCTTTTATCAGCTGTGCTTGGCTTTTCAAGCACGTATTAGATGGATCCCATATATTTTCTATGGGTCCATTCTCCACACACTCCAAAAGTTGAGCAGAGCCAATGAAAGCTGATGGGGCAGAGCGCTCTGAGTAGCTCTTCTGCCCCATCGTGTTTCCAACAAAGGTTTTATTAGGGTGCCTGCACACAGTGCAGATTTGTGTGCAGTAAATCTGCACACAAAAAAAAATTATATAAATCCGCACTATTTATTGTTTTGGTGCGTTTTTTGTTGCAGATTTTCGGTTTAACAAACCCATTGAAATCTATGGGGAAAAGCGCTCAACAGAAGGTGCGGAATCACACAGACAATTGACGAGCTGCGGATTTTACAATCCGCACAACAGGTCAATTTCTACATGGAAGAAAACAGCAAAGTGTACACGAGATTAGTCAAATCTCATTCACTTGCTGGTACTGTATCATGTTGTGATTTTTCAGCATGAAAATCTGCATCCAGAACAGGTGACCTAACCCTTTAAAAACCTGCATTGCATGAAAAAAAGTCACATTCCAGATTTGCATAGTTGTCAGCTGTAAACACAACTCCCAGTCATCCCTGCACCCAGACACATAGTGAGGACGTACAGTCACCCCACGTAGGTAGACTGGTCACCGCCTGGTGCTGCGGACTACATTCCAGTGGTCTGATGGACTGTGCAGTCTAATACTCTGGTCACATGCACCAGGAAAGATGTTCAAGACCAAGAAGATGAAAACATGAAAAATAGTTTTCAGTCAGTTCAGTTTTTTTTCCCCTACAGGAAAGCCTATGAGACACTACGGGAAAAAAAACAGGGTGCTGCAATTAAAAAAAAAAAAAACACAAGTGAGAAATGGTCTTAAAACACCAGTGCTCAGTGCTAGCAGTTTTTTACTTCCCTATTGGTCAGCATGGATGTAATGAATATGTTGCTCTAAAAAAGAAAAGAAAAAAAAGGCATAAGGTGCAACCAACCTTATTGATCCCGGCTTCAGAGCTCCAAGTCCCCCTGCTTCTCTTCACACAACCATTAAGGTAAATGAATTAAGTGATGCTTTTCCTAGTTGCCTATAGCCGTCACTAGGGGGAGCTAACTGCATACAGCGCTCCAAGTGAGCGCAATGATAGCTCTGTCTCTAGCAAGCTTCAAGGCTCCCATTAGAGTCAGCTGCGGGCACGTCATAGCACTGGGGAGGTTAAAGATGTCTTTCTTTAGGTGGTCACTCGGGCACAATGAGAAAGAAGAGCAAGGGTCCTGTCTTCCACTCTACTTATCATATGTAGTTTTTGAGTCAATTGCATCAAAAGTAGCCAAACGGATTTAATTAAATTTATTATTACATTTAATTATTAAACGATGGCTATGACAACAGTAAGGCCACTATATATAATATCTCCATAATCCTTACATAGGCAAAAGTATGCATTGGCAAAATATGGATTGGGCATCATAGTTGATGTTTAAGGAAGGTCCCCGATGACCACATTTCCTGTCATGCAATCAGTCCCACAGAGGGTAAGGCTCCCTATTCTGGGCCATCCCTGACAACAACTTTCCAGCTCCAGGTGATGGGATTTACACACAAAGCTGGCATCAACTCCACAATATGTAAACTCTGCACTCGGAAAATTAAAATAAGGTATTTCCTTAAGGGGATGGTCCAGTTTAAAAGGGTTATCCCAAAAAATGTAAAGGGGTTTTCCAACCCCTATAATGACCCCCAACCCCCATGCCCGGGCCCCTCATCTCAAATAGGTTATATTAACTCTGCTCCCGGGCACCCGCGTCGCTCCTGATGCCCGCACTGCCGGTGCTGCATCTCCGCAATGCTAGGGATATTTTGATCGGCGTGACAAGGAGATGCGGCAGCGGCCGTGTAGGCATGTGCAATCAGCAGTTATTTGTTCTGACACATTGTAGCAAACAATCAAAACAGGAGAAAGGTCTTTGCTGCTGATGTATTACGGTAACGAGCACTGTAGCTCTCGGCTCCCCTGCGCTCGCATGGGCGCAGGCATCCGGATCCGTCCTCCTCACCCGACGGATCCGGATGCCTGCGCCTATTCGAGCACAGGGGAGCCGAGCGCTACAGTGCTCGTTACGAGCACGTTCGCTCATCTCTAATTACGGTCCATTCACACGTCCGTAGTTCTGGGTCCGCATCTGTTCCGCAACTTTGCAGAATCGGTGCGGACCCATTAATTTCAAAGGGGCTGCAAAAGATGAGGACAGCACTATGTCCGCATCTGTAGTTCCATTCCGCGGCCACGCAAAATAGATAGAGCATGTCCTATTATTGTCCGCAATGGCAGACAAGAATAGGCATTTCTATCATGGGGCCGGCCATGTGCGGTCTGCAAAATGCAGAAGGCACACGGCCGTGTTTTGCGGATCCGCAATTTGCAGACCACATAGCCACTTACAGCCTCGTGAATTGACCCTCAAAGGGGTTTTCCAGGATTTTAGAAACGTTGTCCAAGAACAGGAAATGCCATGAAATAACAATTACTCACTTGGTCTATCTCATGTCGCCCCAGTGGCGCCCTCCAGTTCTACATTAATGAGGTCACATATGTCAATCACATGTCTGCTGCAGCCAATCACTGATCTACGCACTCACACGCCTTACATGCAAGGATCAATGCTGAGATCAGTGACTGGCTGCAGCGGTCATGTGAATGATATATATGACATCATTGTTGGAGGACCAGCAAGGACCACAGAAGCGGTACCACTGGAGCAGAAAGGGATTTAGGCCTTGTTCACATTTCCATTTTTCACTGACCCATTGATTTTAATGCGTTTGTTCACACATAAATATATATTTTTTTACTGACCACGGGTCAGTGAAAAAAAATAAAAAAATAAAATAAATCACAGGTGCATGTACTACTCAGGTTCGTGATGCATACCAAACATGGCCAATGTAGTCTAAGGGGTCTGTGGAAAAAAACGGACACAACATGGATGGTATTGGTGTTGTGCCCGTCTTTGGTCCATTTTTCACTGACCATAGACAGGAGAAGCTTTGGAAATTAACTTTCAGTTCAGCGGCGTCTGTGGAACACGGATGACACACGAAAGGCAAAAACAATGATGCACGGACATCTTCACAGATGATCATCGGGGTCCGACACGAGACTGCCTGCAGCTGTTTGAAAAGGCAGCACTGCAGCCTTTGCTAAGCTTTCCCTAGGCCCATCGGTCACATGAACCCCTTAAAGGGGTTTTTCCGAGAGTTTTATACTGATGACCTATACTCAGGGTAGGTCACCAGTATGTGATCAGTGAGGGTCCAACACCCGAGACCCCCTAGGCAGAGCACAGTCCCATAAAAGTAAATGAGGCCGAGCTGCGCTACCAAACACACCGCTATACAATGTGTGGCACGGTGCTTGGTTTGCAGAGAGAAGGCTGTGGTACTACTGTGAGCCCCGGTGCCTTCTCAAACAGCTGATTAGCAGGGGTCCCAGGTGTTGGACCCTCACTGATCAGATACTGATGACCTACCCCGAGGATAGGTCATAAGTATAAAACTCCCAGAAGACCCCCTTAAGGGGTCCATGTCACTGTTGGGGTACATGCATGTCCAGAGACCCCCCCATATAAGAAACAGCCAACAATCGTTAGGTATCCATAGCTCCTGCTCTGGAGGGCTCAACCTGTTCATACATTACATAAATGCCAGCCGTGTCATACTACGTAGTGGTTAACACTTGCCAGCTCATCATCATGGCGTTCAGATACCAGACCTGTGCTGATTGCAGGGCCAGCTTCATTTGGGGATTGCCAGGATTAAGTCATCACTTTTACGACATAAAACTGGAAAATCCCTTTAAAGGGATATTCCCATCTCAGACACATATTGCATATAAACAGGATATGCCATAAATGCCAGCTAGATGCTGCTCCCACCTCTCGAGAATGGGGACCCCGACCCTTGTCCCGCATATAACTAGAGAGGAGGCCGGGCAGTCATAAGCGATGGTGACATGCAATATTGGCTTAGTTCCATGTAGATGTGAACCTCCAGTGTGAACTTCCCCTGACAGATCATCACTACACTGCTGTAATGTGTCTGACCTTGCATGCCATATGCCTACAATCTGGGGGGGCACCATACTCGTCAAATCTACATGCAGGGGTGACCAGGAAGAGGGAAACGACAGAGCAGATCCATTTACGGGACATCTACATATTGTTCCTGAGAACTGCAAACCAGACGGACCTGCATTTCAGCAAAGCGAAAACGCAGATCAATTAACTGGTAGGACATCCCATAAGTGGAATGCGAGTACATACCTATGCAGGCCTAACACACATATACAGACTGCGGGAATTAACCCTCGCAGCAGCCTCTGCCCCATGCTGACCTCAATATAGTGATGGATGGACCTCCTGACTATCCATTTATATCCTATGTCCTGATGCCTTCTGGGTATTTCTTGAGCAAGATCCGAGGAATGCCGACAACCCGGTCACAGCCGTACCCTTTTCATTACCATGTGACTCAGATAGGACTATAAACCACTGTATGGAGCGGGGGCACAGGGGAGCACCGCTATGGAGGCATACAGATCAGTCCTAGTCACCCAGTGACATTGGGAATTCTCGCTCACGCCCGCTCCTGACCTTTGATCCCAGTGATCCTGTAACGTTGGAAGACCACGAGGTGATTGCACGGTTCAGCCCTGCGCTTCTTAGCGGCCAGGGCGATTAACCCTTTGTGCAGACATTGGCGTAACCTAGAACTTACTTGTTGCAGTCCTCGATGCACTGGGTGCAGTTCCCGTCCTTGAGGTGGCACGCCGCTCGGTTAGAGTACAGGATCCCCAATTCTTCGGCGTCCTCTGAAACTAGAGAGGTGTAGATAAGCTTTACTTAGCAGGAGAGCGAGGAGGCAGCACTGCAGCACACGCCGCTACCACTGCAGTAGCACAGCACAGGTAGTGCACAAAATGCAGCAGCACATAAGGGTAGACCACATGCAGGGCTATATAATGGGAGGTATTGATCTCTAGCAATCAGAACTGACCTGGGTTCTGGAGGTACTCGATGGCCTCTGTGTACTTGATGGACGCCTCGGCGAACTGACCGTTCTTAAAAAGCTGGTTGCCATCGTATTTCAGCTGTGCTGCAAACGGAAGGGGCTTTGATGACAGCTTGGTTTCCTGGCTCCCGCTCCGAGCCGGCTGCTGGGGTTTGCCCTGCTGTTCGACGAGGATTTTGCCGCTCTCCTTCACCCCATTCGGTGTGCTTGTCGTCCTGTGCTTGGGTGTCTGGTTGATCTCCTCCTTTTCATTTCCTTTCTTAGGAGAAAACTTTTTTTGAGCATTCCCCATTGCAATCAGCTCGGCTGCAGTCTCTCCTCCTCTCGCTGTCACACCGGCTTCTACAAGGAAGTTACAGGCTTAGTATCGACATCACCAGAGCAAACTACTGTACAGCCTCCAGGAGGGGTGGGAGGTAGTCACGCTGGAGGTTAGCAGAGCCGTACAGCTGGCCAAACACAGAAAATCCACACACAAGGAAAAACAAATCCGGCTAGTGTAGTGTAACCCTGTGCACGGAAGCAGAAGGCAGAGGCGTGTGCGGTGGACAATGAGTGAGCGCAGCCAGCCCCCTACTCGCCCAGCAATTAACATACCAAATACAACAGTCACTCCTCAAGCTGACCATTTGTATGCTGAAGCAGCGAGGGGCAGATCCTGAGACGGTCTAGTCCATACTAATACTAACGTGGAGGTAATCTGCAGCCTGGACTTAATACTGCATTGCATAATGAAGCAGCAAGTCCCAGCATGACCGGTCAGAGGCCAGAAGACCGCACCAGCAATAGGACTTCTAATGGTCTACTGTTAGTTTAATCATTTGATCAGACACAGCTCAGATTTTGGGCTTCCATGTCGGATACCGGCTGTGTGTATCCAGCAATTTCCATGGGCCACATTGTAAAAATACCTATTGGGACATAGGACGTGTTCTACGTATTTCATTTCAGGACGAACAAGAGGACATATGGATGCGGACAGCACATGGTATGCTGTCCACTTTTTTGGCCGCCCCACTTCCGACTCACAAAAAAAATGTTGGATTGCATGCAGGGAAAAATAAAAATAAAAAAATATATATCAAAATATCACATTTTTGCTGAAAGTGCTGGCAACTCACAATGTTATAACACAATGGGGAGATAGTTGCCCGTAGCAACCAATCAGAGGGAGCCTTTTATTTTCCAAGGGAGCTCTGAAACATGAAAGGTGGAATCTGATTAGTTGCTATGAGCAACTAAGCCAGTTACAGTTTACACCAGTTTGATAACTCTTCCCCAATATTCTTTCATTCAGCACTGCGCTAGTTTCCAATGTAGTGAGTAGTAGTGTTAGTCACTGGAGGTGACTGATGAATGGGTCTGGTCACGTGTCTCTCCATCAAGGGCATGACTGACCTGTGGCATGTGCACTTGGCAGCTGAAGACATCGGTGTTGGTCCCATGTTCATATGTGCCCGCACTGCAGAAAAATACGATGTTTTAATATATGCAAATGAGCCTCTAGGAGCAACGGGGGCGTTGCCATTACACCTAGAGGCTCTGCTCTCTCTGCAACTACTGCGCCCTCTGCACTTTGATTGACAGGTACAAGCAGTGTAAATGTCATCAATCCTGATCATCTCAAAGTACAGAGGGCGCAGCAGTTGAAGATAGAGCTGAACCTTCAGGTATAACAGAAACGCCCCCGTTGCTCTTAGAGGCTCATTTGCATATAATAAAAAATTTATTTTTCTCAGCAATGTGGGCACATATGAATATGGGACACAGATGTCTTCAGCTGCCAAGTGCACATGTAACAGGTCAGCCAGTGTCATAGGTACAAATCTGCTGACAGATGTCCTTTAAAGAATCTTTCAAAATCCAAAATGAATAAACGTAATGTTATTATGACCTCCAGCTAATATCCAGTTACCACCATGTGCAGCATGGACAGCAGCCAGACGGGCTGGGAGTGACTCAATAAGGTCCTGGTAGGTTGTCACAGGTATCTGGAGCCATACTGACTGCAGTGCATCCCACAGCTGGGGGAGATCCAGGGTCTACTCAGGATAGACGTCAATATCTTTTTGGTGGGAATCCAACATCCCACATGCTTGCCAATCAGCTGTTTGGGAGAAGCTCTAGCATTGAAAGTACACAACTCCATCTACTGTAGACAGAGCTGGTTACTGCTGCACTGCTCCCACTGGGGTGAATGGGAGCAGTGCTGCTGTAACCGCCTCTGTCCACTACACAACGGACCAAGCTGCAGTTGCGGTGCCAGAGCTACTTCAGAACAGCTTATCCGGAGGATAGGCAATAAAAAAAAGAAAAAGACTACGCTTCAAGTTCCGGTGGTCAGTCACTTGGCTTTGAAATGCAATATACTCATATAATACTTGAAGAGTGCTTATCACCTGGAAGCAATAATATGCAGTAGTCAAAGGGCATCTATATGACTATTTGCTCATAAAACCTGAAAATGATCCCAATGAATAAATATCTGACAGGGAAATCACCTGATAAGGGTCAGTGGGGCATAGTCCACGACAAATTATGTAACAAACCTGTACGGGTAGAGGATGACCATTTCTTCTATATACCATTTGGGTTAGGGTACATTCACACAGGGCCTTCAGTTGAATGGGACTGACCTGTTGTGAGCTGTAGTATCAGGCATGGCCCACTATGTCTGAGTTAAAAATAAAGAGTACGTGAGCACCATGGCCCAAACGTTAAAGAACAACTCCCGACAAAAATTTTATTCCATGTCCGGCTAGAAATGTACATGATGTAATCTGTAGTGAATGTCATTTTCTCTCCAGTGTCTGAATTTTTTACTTATATCATCCTGAAGTTTCTTATCTGTGTCATGTGACCAGCAATTAGACCTACCAACTCACACATAGACTTATGTGTGGACAGGAAGTCTAATTCTCTATGTATTCCTATGAGACTGAAAGTGAGGCTCCCATAGGAATGAATAGAGCAGTTACTGGCTTTCTGTCCTGGGTCAGTTGGAGGTCAGGGAGTTGGTCACATGACCCAGCTACAATAAGAAGAGAGGTTTTTACTTACAGAAACAGTCACTGATAAGAAAATGACAATCACTACAGATTATATCATGTACCTTTCTAACAGGTCAGAGAATAAATTTTTTTGCGGGAGTTCTTCTTTAATCTGACCAGCAGTAGAGCCAGGAGGTGGACCCCAACCCATCATAGAGCGACGGCCTAGCCTATGAATATACCGTATTACAGTTCCAGAACAAGCCAAAAGAATTATCTAATCTTTAGATCTATAGGTATGGAAGACCAGTAAGTGCCAGGACCCCTTGCCAGCTCGGTGTGCCATATGGACTACAACCACAATATCCTCTGGATAGGTCACAAATATCAGATCGGTGGGGGTCTCACACCACATAGCACAGCCTCCTCTTCAAACAGCTGATCGCTGAGGTGCCATGTGTGTGAGACCCCCACCTTTCACATACTGATGACCTATTCTGAGGGTAGGTCATCAATATACATGGCAGGAAAACCCCTTTAAGTCAAGATGATTCTGTGGAAGAGGCTTGTGCTATACCACTCACGCCCTCATATAAATGCCTTTGTGATGACTGGATAAGCACATGGTTGTAATGCAAGTTTTACCCCTAACCTATATACTATGGGCTGAGCGGAGCTAATTGCTGTACCTTAGTATTGTCATTGCCCTGTAATGTGAACATGACCATTTTTTAAAGACTTCATGTGGACAATGAAATGGCAGTCAAGGGTGCCAATCCAAATCTACATAATACACTGTCAAAAAAATAATGCACCCAGATAGAAATGTCAGATTGCTGTAAAAATCGGCATCCAGTTATGTCTCAAGCAGGTATGTAAATGATTACAGGTGAGGTCGGATTCAACACTGGGTCTTTCCACAAGAGGGTGTAAAATCTGCTGTATAAAAAGGCTCTCAGAGGCTACTTTTAGGTAGTTTACCTCTTAGTGGGAGACTGCAGACTGCTAGACATGCCTCTACAATGCACCCAAGACATTTTGCCCAGTTGAAAGGCTTTGAGAGGAGGTGCATCACTGGACTGAAAGAAGCAGGATGGTTGTTTTGATACACTGCCTGCCATCTCGGCCTTTCTGACCTAGTTGTTAGGAGCAATGGTTATGTGATGGCACGAACAAGCAGAGAACAGGCTCCAGACAGACCACCAGTAAAGAGGATTGTTTGATCCGCTGACAAGCACGAGAAGCTCCCACAGTTTCGTTCACCACCATCCAGACTTAGGTGGCACCTTCATTACACACCCCTGTGTCTGCTCAGACCATTTCTAGGTGCTTAATAGATGGAAATTTGGTGTCATGGTGTCCATCACGTGTCCTGCCATTGACAGACAGCCACCAACTCCTTTGTTTTCAGTGATGTAGAGGACAAAAAACCTGGACTGCTACGGACTGGAACCGTATCCTATTTAGTGACTAATCCAGGTTCTGTTTGGGATCTCAAGACAGTCAGGTTTGACCATGGAGGCCTCGTGGTGAGTGCTTCAGTCCTGGTGTTGCTGTGGAACGACACATTTCCCCAACTGCTGGTGTGATGATCTAGGGAGCCATCGAATATGTTGGTCACCCCTAGAAGTGATACGAGAGACACTAACAGCTCAGTGATATGTGCAGGACATCCTGCCACCATGTGTTCCTGTCATGGCAGGGCTTCCATCTGGCAATTTTTAGTAGGATAATGCTTGCCCACACATAGCGAGGGTTTCCCAGGAAGGTCTCCTCCAGATTTCACCACTTCCATAACATGCCCGGTGACCAGATTTATTACCAATTGAGCATTATGGGACGTCAGCTTCACCAACCTATGAATGTGCAGGATCTACCGGCCAAGCTTCAACATCTGTGGGCAAATGTGCCGCAGGATGCCATACAGAACCTGAATGAATCTATGCCCAATCTTATTTCATCTTGCAGCCAGGCTAGAGGCCGCATCTCATCTTGCAGCCAGGCTAGAGGCCGCATCTCATCTTGCAGCCAGGCTAGAGGCCGCATCTCATCTTGCAGCCAGGCTAGAGGCCGCATCTCATCTTGCAGCCAGGCTAGAGGCGGCACAACAGGGTCCTAGAGCCTCTTTTCAATTGTCCAGTTTTCCCGAACAAACGCGTCCTTTCGCTCTAATATTGTAATCACTTACATACATCATTACAGTCACACATAGATAGTTTCAGTTGGTTCTAACAACTACTTCTTGGTACGTTATTTTGTCAATGAGTGTATAAGTGCAAAGTAAGAGTTAAAACAGCCTGTAAATCCCTGTAATAGGAGATTTCTGTCCTGTGCTGTTCAGCTGACATGAAGCGAGTGGAGGCTTGCCATCTTCTGAGGACTGTGATGAGAAATAATCAGTACAAATTCCTTAAAGGGAGTCTGTCACCTCATTTTCACCTATATAACTAACAGCACTGCCCCACAGAAGATTGCAGACACATCCCAGACATACCTGTGTGCACTGTGTGTCTGTATTACATGTCACATCCCAGACATACCTGTGTGCACTGTGTGTCTGTATTACATGTCACATCCCAGACATACCTGTGTGCACTGTGTGTGTATTACATGTCACATCCCAGGCTGTGTGCACTGTGTGCACTGTGTGTCTGTATTACATGTCACATCCCAGACATACCTGTGTGCACTGTGTGTCTGTATTACATGTCACATCCCAGACATACCTGTGTGCACTGTGTGTCTGTATTACATGTCACATCCCAGACATACCTGTGTGCACTGTGTGTCTGTA
The DNA here is from genome assembly GCA_900303285.1 of Rhinella marina. NCBI lineage: Eukaryota > Metazoa > Chordata > Amphibia > Anura > Bufonidae > Rhinella > Rhinella marina. The sequence continues at coordinate 61,583 of ONZH01016912.1, read as the reverse complement.
TTACATGTCACATCCCAGACATAGCACTTTTATGATGATAGATCATATCTTCTGGAATGATCTATCTTCTGGATAGATCATCAGCATCTGATCGACACCCGGGGCCCCCGCCGATCAGCTGTTTGAGAAGGCAGCGGCGCTGCAGGAGGTGTTTACCGCAGAGGTGTTTACCGCAGGCCCAGTGACGTCACGACTACTATCTGGCCTGGGCGCGGCTAAACTCCATTCATGTGAACAGAGCTTAGCGGTAAACACATAGAGGGGGAGGGAACGGTCGGGACTCCGCAGTTCTTGGCTTAGGAGTCCCTGCTCTGACTGACTCCATATATGGCTGTGTCCATATATAGAGTCAGTGCTATGAACATGAAAGGGGTATCCCCAAGCATGGTCAGGATGCTTGGGGACACCCTGTGTATTTAAGACCTATTTAGTCTCGATTTTTGAAATGTTTCTGCCGGGATTCGAACTCACAACCATCTACATTAAAGGCAAGAACTTTAACCACTGAGCTATAGAGCTCAATGTTAAACTACTGCTGCTAAATTAGGGTCAGGTGTCTAGTGGCGTGCAGTGCAGCCCTGGACTACATGCTGTATGACGACCCGCTACATTGCTGTAGCTTTTTGAGAGTGAGGGGAGCTCACTGCTGTAAGGGGAGGGGCGATGTTGCGTATTCTGGGGCTTTATAATGTGTAAATCTGTGAGGGAGGGCTGGAATTGACAGAACATGACTATATCGTTAGTACATTACAAGATTTGGTGCCCCACTTTTCATTTTGCACATGGCCACTTTATCTAAAACTGGCCCTGCATATGAACAGGGCACCATGTGTTGTTTTCAGCTGCAAAGCAAACATGCAACATGTCAGACAGTTGCATAGGTACAAATCTGCTGAGAGATGCGCTTTAAATGAGTGTTTATGAGCTGTTAGGAAAGTAGAGATAAAGGCTGCAGATCAGGCCTTCAGAGCAGCTCCCATAAGGATTTCACCAAAAATCAGAAAGAACAGTCTGCAGAGGCGGTGAAAACTGAAAGGTGTAGAAGACAAACCGTTGACCACTTTAAATAAAGACCAGCTGGAAACATGATTTTTAGCCTAAGAAAAGTACAATGCAATAATAAATAAATGCCCCCATGACCACAGTCTTTTAATGGGTTGTGCAGCTTTGGGGACTTTTTAAGAGCGTGCTGCATCTGTTAAAAAGCTCATCCTCACCTGCTCCCTGCCACTCCATACAGGCTCTCTTGAGAAGTCTTTCCTCCTCGTCTTGTAAACTTTCAGATGGATGGGGGTCACTTATGTCACTTACTGGCCTCAGTGGCATGCGACCCAGCAGTGTTGTTTATGGACACTTCACCACTCAGACCAGTCAGTGACACAAGTGACCCCATCCATGGGGGCTGGAAGGCCAATTTAGAGAGCCAGGGAACAGATGAGTATGAATTTTTCAACAGGTACAGCGTGGTGCAGGGGTTTGTTAAAGGGACAATGGGGGAGACAATGAGGGCATATTGCTCGGATATGCTCCCACTGTCTTATAGCTGCGGGTCTCACCACTGGGACCCACACCTATATCAAGAATGGAGCCCCACAAAATGCTGGCTGGAGGACTCCCTTCTGGCCATCACCAAGCTCTCTCCCCATAGAATTGAATGGGAGTGCACTGTGACCGGCCACCGAATAGAGTGTGGCTGTGCAGCGTGCTCTCCACCACCTTCGGGGTTTTGTTCTCGATATAGGTGCGGGTCCCAGCTCCTGTACCTATCAGACAATGGGTCATATCCTAGCAATATGCACCCATTGTCTAAGATGAGAATAACCCTTTAAACAAAAGTCCCCAAAGCTGGATAACCACTTTAGGCTACTTTCACACTAGTGTTAATATTTTCCGGAATTGAGTTCCTTCATAGGTTCACAATACCGGAAAAAAAACACTTCCGTTATGTCCCCATTCATTGTAAATGGGGACAAAATGTAACTGAACAGAATGGAGTGCTCCAAAATGTATTCTGTTCTGTTTGGTTGCGTTCTCATACCAGAGAGCAAACCGCAGCAAGCTACGTTTTTTTTCTGTCCTGAGATGCGGAGCAAAACGGATCAGTCATGACCCACAATGCAAGTCAATGGGGGTGGATCCGTTTTCTCCGACACAACAGAAAACGGATCCTTCCCCCATTGACTTTCAGTGGAGTTCATGACGGATCTGTCTTGGCTATGTTACAGATAATACAACTTGATCTGTTCATAACGGATGCAGATGGTTGTATTATCAGTAACAGAAGCGTTTTTTCTGAGCCCTGCCGGATCCTGCAAAACCTCTAGTGTGAAATTGTTCTTAAAGGCTTTATTAATAAGGCTGGCGTTAAAGTGGGATGGGTGGAAAAAGGTATCCAGTAAAAGCTATAAAAAAGCGCCCTTGAATTTAGAGAAAAGAAAACCAAGGACATGACAAGAGGACATCAACTACATCTATAGATCTACAGGAAAAAAGAATTTCTCATTAGAATATGCAGGCATTCTTCACTGTAAAAGCAGGGAGAACATGGACTTGCCTTGATAGTTTAATTTAAAGGGGGGGCTGGATATCTTTCTAGGAGAACATAATATTTTAAGTTACCTGCATTACTACTTCTTAAAGGGAGTCTGTCACCTGTTTTTCACCGATATAACTAACAGCAGTGCCCCACAGAAGATTGCAGACACATCCCAGACATACCTGTGTGTACTGTGTGTGTATTACATGTCACATCCCAGACATACCTGTGTGCACTGTGTGTCTGTATTACATGTCACATCCCAGACATACCTGTGTGCACTGTGTGTGTGTATTACATGTCACATCCCAGACATACCTGTGTGCACTGTGTGTGTATTACATGTCACATCCCAGACATACCTGTGTGCACTGTGTGTGTGTATTACATGTCACATCCCAGACATACCTGTGTGCACTGTGTGTGTATTATCCCAACAACCTTGCATGTTCTTACATTCATCCCAGACATACCTGTGTGCACTGTGTGTCTGTATTACATGTCACATCCCAGACATACCTGTGTGCACTGTGTGTGTATTACATGTCACATCCCAGACATACCGTGTGCACTGTGTGTCTGTATTACATGTCACATCCCAGACATACCTGTGTGCACTGTGTGTCTGTATTACATGTCACATCCCAGACATACCTGTGTGCACTGTGTGTGTGTATTACAAGTCATATCCCAGACATACCTGTGTGCACTGTGTGTCTGTATTACATGTCACATCCCAGACATACCTGTGTGCAACTGTGTGTGTATTACATGTCACATCCCAGACATACCTGTGTGCACTGTGTGTGTATTACATGTCACATCCAGACATACCTGTGTGCACTGTGTGTCTGTATTACATGTCACATCCCAGACATACCTGTGTGCACTGTGTGTATGTACATGTCACATCCCAGACATACCTGTGTGCACTGTGTGTCTGTATTACATGTCACATCCCAGACACACCTGTGTGCACTGTGTGTGTGTATTACATGTCACATCCCAGACATACCTGTGTGCACTGTGTGTCTGTATTACATGTCACATCCCAGACATACCTGTGTGCACTGTGTGTCTGTATTACATGTCACATCCCAGACACACCTGTGTGCACTGTGTGTGTGTGTGTATTACATGTCACATCCCAGACATACCTGTGTGCACTGTGTGTCTGTATTACATGTCACATCCCAGACATACCTGTGTGCACTGTGTGGTGTATTACATGTCACATCCCAGACATACCTGTGTGCACTGTGTGTCTGTATTTCATGTCCAGGAAAAGCACTTTTATTCTGCTGGAAAAACATCTCCCAAGTGCCCAGCTCTGCTGCTGCAAGTGCTCAAAGCAAACCAGACTGAAGAGGGGAGGGCTGCTTTAGCTGCTCATATCTTGGGACTGGTAGCAGATATAAAACCCAGACCGTCTTTGAAAGCTGACATTCCAAGCTTTCAAATTATACCAAAATCGCAACATTATATCCACTATATCAGAAGATATAGCTGTTAGAAATGGAGTCGGGAGAGAAAGCTGTTTTTAGTTTCACTTTCAGCCGGGCACTTGAGAGCTGTTTTCCTGCAGAATAAAAGTGCTTTTCCTGGACATGTAATACAGACACACAGTGCACACAGGTATGTCTGGGATGTGACATGATACAGACACCAGTGCACACAGGTATGTCTGGGATGTGACATGTAATACAGACACACAGTGCACACAGGTATGTCTGGGATGTGACATGTAATACAGACACACAGTGCACACAGGTATGTCTGGGATGTGACATGTAATACAGAGACACAGTGCACACAGGTATGTCTGGGAGGTGACATGTAATACAGACACACAGTGCACACAAGTATGTCTGGGATATGACATGTAATACAGACACACAGTGCACACAGGTATGTCTGGGATGTGACATGTAATACAGACACACAGTGCACACAGGTATGTCTGGGATTAGGGCTGCAGTAAACGATTATTTTAGTAATCAAGTAATCTACCGATTAATCGAGTACTCTAATAAGAAATAGCTAATTAAAAGAACGTATACCTTTCTAAGTCAGCAGACCTCCCCCCGCCCGTGCCATTAGTCCTATATGCCATTAGTTACCCCCAATGCCATCAGCTCCCCTGTGCCATCAGGCCCCTTTGCCTCCAGTTTGCCCCCCAGTGCCACCAGGTGCCTCCTGCTTGCCTCCCAGTGCCACCAGCTTGCTCCCAAGTGCCTTCAGGTGCCCCCCCATTGCCATAAGATACCACCAGCTTGCCCTCCAGTGCCCCCCAGTTCCACCATCTTGCCTCCCAGGGCCACCAGGTGCTACCAGTTTGCCCCCCAGGGCCTCCAGCTTGCTCCCCAGTATGCCCCCAGTGCGCCTCCCAGTGCCCCCAATTTGCCCCCCAGTATCTCCAGCCTGACCCTCAGTGCCTCCAGCCTGACCCCCCCCTCTCAGTGCCTCCAGCTTTGCCCCCCCTCAGTGCCTTCAGCTTTGCCCCCCCTCAGTGCCTCCAGCTTTGCCCCCCCTCAGTGCCTCCAGCCTGACCCCCCCCCTCAGTGCCTCCAGCTTTGCCCCCCCCTCAGTGCCTCCAGCTTTGCCATCCCCCCAGTGCCTCCAGCTTTGCCATCCCCCCCAGTGCCACCAGCTTTGCCATCCCCCCCAGTGCCACCAGCTTTGCCTTCCCCCCCAGTGCCACCAGCTTTGCCATCCCCTCAGTGCCTCCAGCTTTGCCATCCCCCAGTGCCACCAGCTTTGCCATCCCCCCAGTGCCACCAGCTTTGCCATCCCCCCCAGTGCCACCAGCTTTGCCATCCCCCCCAGTGCCACCAGCTTTGCCATCCCCCCCAGTGCCACCAGCTTTGCCATCAACCCCAGTGCCACCAGCTTTGCCATCCCCCAGTGCCACCAGCTTTGCCATCTCCCCCAGTGCCACCAGCTTTGCCATCCCCCCCCCCGGTGTCACAAGCTTGCCACCCATCTCCCACCCCGGTTCAGTTCCCTCCTGCAGCAGTTAACAGATAATACTTACATCTCCTGTAGAAGCGCCTCCGTACACATTCCGGCTCTTTAATGGTCCCGCGCTGCACAGTGTTTCTGGCGTACACACTGCGTCATGACGCAGTGTGAAGTCGGGTCAAAGTGCAGCGCGGGACCATGAAAGAGCCGGGCCGTGTACGGAGGCGCTTCTACAGGAGATGTAAGTATTATCTGTTAACTGCTGCGGCCGGCGGAGACCACAGAGCGGAAGTAATTTTACTCCCGCTCTGTGGTCACGTGACACAAACGAATCCTCGATGCAGAAAATTTGCATCAAGGATTTTTCTGTGTCGAATTCATCGATGTACTCGATGAATCGTTTCAGCCCTATCTGGGATGTGACATGTAATACAGACACACAGTGCACACAGGTATGTCTGGGATGTGACATGTAATACAGACACACAGTGCACACAGGTATGTCTGGGATGTGACATGTAATACAGACACACAGTGCACACAGGTATGTCTGGGATGTGACATGTAATACAGACACAGTGCACACAGGTATATCTGGGATGTGTCTGCAATCTTTTGTGGGGCAGTGCTGTTAGTTATATAGGTGAACATGAGGTGAAAGACTCCCTTTAAGATACTGATCCAGGAAGAAATCCAAATGGAGACAATGGTACCTTATCCGGGGTGTTTTTCATTCTTCTCAATATACACTACAGGATAACGGGTTACACTAGATCGAAATTACGTCTTTTTATGCAAACAAGCTAAGTAACTATGTAGTATCTAAAGCTGCCCATACATACACTAAATAACTCTCCTGACTCCCCACATACATGTATGCTCAGCTGAGCCAGCCATGAGTGTTTACTGCAATGGCAGGAAAGGTTTTTGAGTATGTTCAACCCTATTCACATGTAGTGGGGGAAAAAAAAAAATCTATGCTGAATAATGAACGCACTTTGGATTTTCAAATATACAACACGTTCACTGTCTAAACAGATCCTACAAGGAAAAGCCACAGATTATGTCCCACTGAACGGCAATGAGGCCAATCCACGTGTGGAACCACAAGCCCATGTATGGCAGAAATTAAGTGTTTCATCCTTGGATTCTTTTAAAAAAATACATGTCAGATTTGGCGGAGATAAATCCTGAAGGTGGGAACACAGATTTATGAGGAAAAGCATAAATAGAATTTTTGTTCCCACCATAAAAATTAGGAAATATGTCTATGATAATAAATATCTGGAAGGCCGTCCGACGTGGACCAAAATGTTATCACTGAAGCTAAGCTGTGCTATGAGCCTTCCAGAGGTCACAATCGCTGTCACTAGTTACACAGATGTCATTAAAGCCTCACGTGACAGATGAAGCTTATGAAGACTCCACGCTAATCTTACTCTGCAAGTGGCGATGCCATGTGCAGGACAAGACACCGTTCCCTGAGCGGTCACACATAGCACAGAAAGAAATTCATTCTCCGTTATTACTGCCAATCAGGATCAGAGGGAGACATAATCCACAGTAGTAAGGACTTTTCAGGTGCCCGCCAGCTCTACCAGGTATATTAGCATGTTTCACTTTATAAGATGCACCTAGGTTTTAGAGTAAGAAAAATAAGAAAATAAAAATATATATTTTTCAACAGACCTCAGATCAGACATCCTGTCTTCATCAGACCTGACCCCTCAATCCTCATCAGATCCTCAATCTTTATCAGACCCCCAAATATTTGTCAGACCCCCCAATGTTTATTAGATCTCAGATATGACCCTCCAATCCTCATTAGACCTCAGATCCTACATAAAGTAAATAAACTTACCTCTCCTGCTCCAGACAGTGCTACCACTTTGCAGATCCAGCACTCACCATTTTGGGCCCACGCTGCACTGTGTACTGACTGAGTACAACATCAGGTCATAGTGTGTATCTACGGTCACTACATCCTGACACTATATGCAGTCAGGACAGTGCAGAACGGGGCCTGGTAGAAGACCAGGGAGCGGCGAGTACAGGCATTTCTAGCAGCACTACAATCACTGGCTTAACTGGGTGGGAGGCCTAAGTCAGGATGTGGGGGGAGATAGTACTCTCTACTCTTCACTGATGAGGGGTTATCACACCGAAACAGCCGTCTGCAGATGAGGTGTTGGCTTATTTAATATCCAAGTCATGTCTCAAGACTTATTTAAAGAGTCGAACACTGACTTAAGATAGCTGCCTTACATCTGGTGGCATCAGAGACGGAGCTTGTTTGCAACCCTTTCTTCCCAGAATTCCATATATTTTATTGTCCTGATGAAGGGGGCTATACGACCTTGAAACGCGTTGACACTAGTTGTACTTCAACCACTACGCTTAAGACCTTCTGTGGCAGCGCCAACAAAAGAGGTTCTACATCTGGTTTTTCCTCATTCTCCAGAATTCCAGAGGAGCATGTATGGCCTGTAAGTCTCCTCACGCAAATCAAGGCGCTCCCAAGGAGAGATAGTACTCCCTCAAATCCTAACATTTCTCTACATTTATATAGTTATGTTGCCAAGGATATATTGGTGAATTTGCAAAAAGAACATAGATGGAACATGTTCTACAAAATCAGACTGCCAGGATATCCACAATTAGGTTAACCATTAATAAATTAAAGGGATTGTTCAGGCTAGTGTTCAGGATACTGCTGACGTATCCTCAGGATAAGTTACCAATATCCCGTCATGGGAGTCTGACACCTGGCACTTTTTCAGGAAGCAGCAGCACTGGAAACTGTACGGTGTATGGAGCAGAAGCAGAAGGCCCTATACACTATGGAGGAGACTCATCATAACTGGTGCTAAGGAAAACTGGCTTAGTTGCCAATAGTAACATTTTCCAAAAGAGCTTTAAATAATGAAGCACAGAATTTGATTGCTTGCTATGGGCAGTTTTCCTTATTGCCTCCCTATATAGTCTCCAACTTGTTCACTTGAACAGTAGCTGAGCTGCAGTACCCTGGCACGGCCACTACACCATATAGTTCCCGGCGACGTGGCTGCCCATAACAACGGATTAGTGAGGGTGCCGGGTGACAGACCCCCACCAATTTGATATCGATGACCTATCTTGAGACTAGGTCGTCAATATCTGTAGCCTGAACAACCCCTTTAAGACATGCATAGGGTGTTTAGATTGCCCCCATATTTCCATGGGTTTCGGCAGGGTACTTGCTCCATTCTCCTCTCTTACTACATAATATTGAGATTTGCTTAGTGTGTTGCCAGAGGGAAGTGGAGACAAGAATGATCAAGAGCAACTATTTGTATAGAGTTGAGGAATAGGTTTAAATAAAAGAAAAAACCTAGAATATAAAAGGTGCTCATGCCCACAGCCGGAGGGGTTTTGCAGTCTGCAAATCGCGGATCCTGGCTGTGTGCATGCTACCATTTTCTTTTTCACTTCAATAAAAAGTCCTATCCTTGTCCGCAAATCGGATAGGTATAGGACATGTTCTATCTTCTTTGCGGGGCTGCGCAACGGGCATACGGACACAGACAGTTCGCAGTGTGCTGTGCGCATCTTTTTGCGGTCCCATTGAAATGATTGGGTCTGCATCCATTCTGCAAAAAATGCGGATCGGATATGGACCAAATATAAAGTGGTGTGCATGAGGACTAAACAGGAGAATTTAGTTATACCCACTAGCAGGCGAGAAGCAGCAAATAATCAAATGTGTGGCGGAAAGTAGGACGGGCACTCCATACTACAGAAAGAAAAGACCATTCAAAGTACACTGAGAATAGTGAATAACACCAGTAATCACCTTCTGCTTCCTGACATCACCTACATCAGGGGTGCACGACTTGTGGCCCAGGGGCCACATGCAGCCCTTGATACCCTTCTGCGCGGCCCCCAACCATCTGGTAACAGACATGTATGCCTATGTCTTGTGGCTGCTCACATGTATCTGTCATGTATTCTCCCATTAGATGGGAATCACGGAGGTGTAACCAGACATTTATAGTATATACTGTATGTACAATATGCCATAAATACAGTATTTCAGTTGTTAATACCACTTAAAATTTTATTTTTGGCCCTTGTCGTTGGTTCAGTCTGACAATGTGGCCCCCAACCAGAAAATGTTGTGCACCCCTGACCTACATGATACAACGTGAGATGGACTCACACTCCAGGGAGACAGTAAGGACATTCTCCATCATCCACTGAAAGCATTAGAATTATGGACATTACCCTGGTCATTCTTTGATGGGTCCTGATTTTCTTCATCCGAGCCCTCGATGTCCTGAATGATGATTCTTCTCCCTTTCTTTGACGTCTCCTCTTTCTCTTTTTGTAGCAGCTCTTCCACTTCACATAGAACTTTCTAGAGGGCAAAAATGAGAGAAATAAACATTGATGACATGAGTTATACACTCACCGGCCACTTTATTAGGTACACCATGCTAGTAACGGGTTGGACCCCCTTTTGCCTTCAGAACTGCCTCAATTCTTCGTGGCATAGATTCAACAAGGTGCTGGAAGCATTCCTCAGAGATTTTGGTCCATATTGACATGATGGCATCACACAGTTGCCGCAGATTTGTCGGCTGCACATCCATGATGCGAATCTCCCGTTCCACCACATCCCAAAGATGCTCTATTGGATTGAGATCTGGTGACTGTGGAGGCCATTTGAGTACAGTGAACTCATTGTCATGTTCAAGAAACCAGTCTGAGATGATTCCAGCTTTATGACATGGCGCATTATCCTGCTGAAAGTAGCCATCAGATGTTGGGTACATTGTGGTCATAAAGGGATGGACATGGTCAGCAACAATACTCAGGTAGGCTGTGGCGTTGCAACGATGCTCAATTGGTACCAAGGGGCCCAAAGAGTGCCAAGAAAATATTCCCCACACCATGACACCACCACCACCAGCTTGAACCGTTGATACAAGGCAGGATGGATCCATGCTTTCATGTTGTTGACGCCAAATTCTGACCCTACCATCCGAATGTCGCAGCAGAAATCGAGACTCATCAGACCAGGCAATGTTTTTCCAATCTTCTACTGTCCAATTTTGATGAGCTTGTGCAAATTGTAGCCTCAGTTTCCTGTTCTTAGCTGAAAGGAGTGGCACCCGGTGAGGTCTTCTGCTGCTGTAGCCCATCTGCCTCAAAGTTCGACGTACTGTGCGTTCAGAGATGCTCTTCTGCCTACCTTGGTTGTAACGGGTGGCAATTTGAGTCACTGTTGCCTTTCTATCAGCTCGAACCAGTCTGCCCATTCTCCTCTGACCTCTGGCATCAACAAGGCATTTCTGCCCACAGAACTGCCGCTCACTGGATGTTTTTTCTTTTTCGGACCATTCTCTGTAAACCCTAGAGATGGTTGTGCATGAAAATCCCAGTAGATCAGCAGTTTCTGAAATACTCAGACCAGCCCTTCTGGCACCAACAACCATGCCACGTTCAAAGGCACTCAAATCACCTTTCTTCCCCATACTGATGCTCGGTTTGAACTGCAGGAGATTGTCTTGACCATGTCTACATGCCTAAATGCACTGAGTTGCCGCCATGTGATTGGCTGATTAGAAATTAAGTGTTAACGAGCAGTTGGACAGGTGTACCTAATAAAGTGGCCGGTGAGTGTACATCAATGTATCATTAATCAAGAATTTACTATTACTGTACTATTAATAGCAGTAATTTTAATAAATAACATAAAAAATCGGCGACAGAGCCCAATGCATTTGTGAACAGAGCCTCACAGTGTAACAGTCATGTTTTCATGAAAAAAAATCAATTTTAGCATATGTTACTGCTGGTTGAGTGTTATGCATAAAGCAATCTTTAGTTTCTTCACATACCACTGTTTTCCTTGAGTTTTTCCATTAGTTACGGCTGTTTTAACCTCTACAATATGAAGATTTTCTCAAGATGGCTCCTCTGCCAGTTCTTTGAAGCCAAAACTGCTTTCCCTCACTTCCCATACACACTTGCTGTAGGCAGCAGCTTACTGCCAGCCAATCAGATTGGATTACTGAAAGACACGCCTCCTCACTGTGAAGCCTAATACAGACAGGGGCGTAGCTATACGGGGTGCAGAGGTAGCAGTCGCTACCAAGCCTAGGAGCCTGAGGGGGCCCAAAGACCCTTGTGCCGCATAAGAAGACACACAGAGCACTAAGGGAAGGGGGGCCCCAAGCTGAACTCTTGCTCCAGGGCTTATGAGCCTTTAGCTACGCCCCTGAATACAGGCATGCAGTGTGGAGGACCGCCCCTCTGTCATCTTAGATGAGCCATAGCAACAGCCTTTAAAGGGAGCAGTGGGAAGGGACAGGGGTCATTATAAGGTAATTACAGATCTTTTGACAATCACTGACAGACTAACTTGGGTACACATGCCTAGCTCTAATAAACTAGCAAATAAAAAAAAATATGACAGTTACACTTTAAAGGGAACCTGTCATCAACTTTATGCTGACCTCACTGAGGGCAGCATAAAATAGTGACAGAAATGCTGATTTCAGCAGTGTATCACTCATGAGCTAAATGTAAGTGGTTGCTGAGAACCAGCATCATAATCATTGCAGCCCGGGCCTTGAAAAGAGTCAAATCTACCTGAGAAGAGTCATGGTTATTCCTAATCTCCTGCACTCCCACCCATCTGCTGATGATTGGCAGTTCTCTCCTAGAGAGAAAGAGAGAAAACTAAATAGAAGACTGTCAATCATCAGCAGGTGGGCAGGGAGAGCAGGAATTCAAGAATAACCAGGACTCTTCTGAAGATACGACTCTTTTCCAGGTCCAGTCTGCAATGTTTATGATGTTGGTTCTCGGCAACCACTTACTTTTAACTTATAAATGACAGACCGCTGAAATCAACTCATTTGTCTCTACTTTATTCTGCCGTTAGTATGGGTAGCATAAAGGTGATGACAGGTTCCCTTTAAAGGGTTTGTCAAAGTTTTTTTAAATACACCCGGCACCCCCACAGATCAGCTGTTTGAAGAGAAGGCGCACGCCGTGCCAGCACTGCCTCCTCTTCATTGTTTACCTGCTCACCGTCGCATCTGCAGTGGTGAGCAGGTATAATTACACCCAAGCTGTCCCATTCATTTCAATGGGATGGCTCGTTCCTATACATGGAATCAACATATTGATTCCATCATTATTAACCACCATAGCCGTCTTCATCATGGAGTTTCAGGATATAAACATGATTACGTACATGAGGTACACATTGTATACACCTAGGATTCTTTACCTTTGCTGTTGGATTCTCTGGTTCGTGAAGCAAGACCGTCTTGAGATCGCTGGATGCAGCATGGAGCTTCTGTAGGTTTTTGTTAACCACAGCTCGTCGCAAAAGAGCTGGAATAAAGAAACATTCATTATAACTCAACTAAAAGGATCTTCTATCATTAGACCTGGTGTAACATGCTCCATATTAGACACGTCTGAAACCGACCAATTAAAGGGGTTCAGAGGAATTTACAGATTGATGCCCTATCCTCAGGATAGGTCATCAATATCAAATTGGCTGTGATTCGACTCCCAGCATCCCTACAAATAAGCTGTTTGAGGAGGCTGCAGCACTCCAGTGAGCACCGCCACCTCCTCACAGCACCGTACATTGTATAGGGGCTGTGCTCGATATTGCAGCTCAGCCCCATTCACTTGAATAAGGGCTGAGGTGTGCCTAGGACATGACCTATGAACGGGACGTCACTGGCCTAGGAAGAGCTCACACAGTGCTGCTGCCTCTTTGTACAGCTGATTGCCTAGGTTCCCAGGAGTCAGACCCACACTGATCCGATATTGATAGCCCATCAATATGTAAATCCTGAACAACCCCTTTAAGTCAAGTAAGTACATGTTCTACTAGCACGCTTCCTGCTTACTCCTCATTGCTAATTTATATGTCCATACTCACCCCCCTTCTCCTAATATAGACCTGAAAACCAATGTACATTAAAGGGGTTCTCCGATAAATTAAGAAAATGAAAATACTTAAATATTACTTTATTATAAACATATTCACAATTACCTTTCATTAGTTATAATGGCTTGTTTTGTCTGGGGAGCAATCATTAAGAGAAACAAAATGGCCACCGTCCTATTAGTACACACAAAACCTGTCCTGATCACACATGAGGACAAGTTACTTCACATCACTGAGGTAAAGAGCTGCCTCATCCTCTTCTCTGCTCTACTTGTCAGGGATTATGATCCTGAATACAGTTTAATATGATCTTCAGCTGAATCTCTGTAGGAGTGGAGTTCATGAGGAGACATGAAATACAGAGAGGTAGTGGGGATGTGAGTAATGAGCAGAAGCACTGGTATGCAGTCTAAATTACCACTGTCTGTCCTGTACTTCCTCTGTATTTCATGTCTCCTCATGAACTCCATTCCTACAGATTCAACTAAATATCATATTAAACCGTATTCAGAATCATAAACCCTGACAAGCAGAGCAGAGAGGAGGGTGAGGCAGCTTTTCAGCTCGGTGCTGTGAGTAATTTGTCCTTCTGTGTGACTAGGACAGGTTTGTGTGCACTAATAGGACGGGGGCCATTTTATTTCTCCTAATGATTGCTCCCTAGACAAAACAAACCAATATAGCTAATGAAAGGTATTTGGGAATATATTTATAATAAAGTAATATTTAGGTATTTTCATTTTCTTAATTCCCGGAGAACCCTCTTTGAGTACCTTAAGAGGACTCAACCTGAACGCTCCAGCACTGGTTTGTGGACCCACAGCAGGGAGGGGGAGTATGGACATACACATTAGCTATATCTAGTAAGTTAGTTGGAGCAGTGCTATTTATCTAGTGCTGCACTTAATGGGACTTGGGGGCAGGCGACCGACTCCTTTAAAAGTCCTGCCCCCAGGTATCAGTCAAGAACACTGCTTCAAAATGTCTTTAAAATAATATGAGCAGTATAAGTTACTAAATAATCAGGGGTGCACCACCAATGAGGCCAGGTGAGGCTATCGCCTCAGGCAGCACCAGGTAGCAGCAAGAGGGGGTCAGTGGAAGGGCCACGGGCAATGAGCGCTTTCACTGTGGAAAAGGGGCTAGGTTAAGAAATTGGCATGGGGGGGGGCGCCGTTTCAGTTTTTGCCTCAGGCTGCAAAAAGGCTACTGTAAATAATATAAACTTCATTTAAGAATTTACTCATGAGGACTGTGCTATAATACTAGAAGACAAAGATATCTGTGTCTGCTTGAAAGGCTTGAGTAGAAAAGCAGCAGCGACCACCCATGTACATGAGATAAGTGTACACTAATTAGGACATCTACATGATGCCCCTAAAAAAGCCGGTTTTGTGCTTCCAGCTAAATTCTCACACCTCAACCAGGTGTTACAGCATGAGGAATTATCACTGACTATCCAAAAGATCAGCCATCATATAGCACATCATATTTTACCTTTTGAAAGTACACTAGACATAGAAAATGCACAACAAAAATAAGAGACAACTACTACTGTAACTCAGCAATGCTTTCCTTAAAGTCTGTCAGCAGTTTTGTACCTATGACACTGGCTGACCTGTTACATGTGCACTTGGCAGCTGAAGACATCTGTGTTGGTCTCATGTTCATATGTGTCCGCATTGCTGAGAAAAATGATGTTTAAATATATGCAAATGAGCGTTTAGGAGCAACAAAGGCGTTACCATTACACCTAGAGGCTCTGCTCTCTCTGCAACTGCTGCTCCCTCTGCACTTTAATTGACAGGACCAGGCTTTATATATGTCATCAGACTTGGCCCTGTCAAAGTGCAGAGGGTGCAGCTCTCCTTTGATCCCATTTTGTCTCATATTACAATTAAAACTGAGAACTATGTAATAAAATAAAAAAAAAAACTCAGCCTCCTCTCTGTCCTACGTCTGGCTGGCTGTAAGACAACTGGATGTTGTAGGACAAAAGGTTTGCAGTGGGACAAAAAGTTTATTAAGTCACTCCCACTGACTAAGCCCCACCTCTCATCCATTTTCCCACCCAAAAATGGAAGAAATTAACTACGAGTTCTCTGAAGTCTTTCCATAAGACCGCTTGTTTCAGGAAAATGCAGAAAATCCTTCAGACTGACAAACAGTGTTTACCATTGATGTCTAGGTTTAACATTCCTTAACCACCTAACTATTTTGCTGGAGTCCAGCTCGGGCAGTGTGAAAAGTAGCTAACTGGAGGGGGGAGGGGAGGGGTGCTTTAGATATCTTTAGTGATATCTCCTCAATGGTAGCAGCTAGAAACATGCAGGTCTTGTATGAAACTTGACAGTCCAGGCTTTCAAATAAGACCAAAATGACTGCTAAAGTCCAAGCAACAGAGGAGAAATCACTGTTAAAAATCAAGTCGGGAATAATCGCAAGTAAAACCTGTTTTTATTTTCATTTTCAGCTGCATTCAC
Organism: Rhinella marina; assembly: GCA_900303285.1. Classification (NCBI taxonomy): domain Eukaryota; kingdom Metazoa; phylum Chordata; class Amphibia; order Anura; family Bufonidae; genus Rhinella; species Rhinella marina. Next base: position 45,643 of record ONZH01016912.1, on the reverse strand, counting down.
GGCATCCCGATTTCTATCAGTGATATCTTTGGTATTATCTGAAAGCTTGGTATGTCTTCTTTCAAACAAGATCAGTTACATGTTTCTAGCTGCTACCATTCAGGAGGTAGCAGCATCTAAAGCAGCCCTCCCCCCTCCAGGTAGATACTTTTCCCACTGCTGGAGTTCCACTCTGGCAAAACAGTTAGGGGGTTAAAAAGGGGATGTCCCCCGAAAAGTATTCTACAGTTTTCAAACCAGCACTAGCATCTGAATACTTTTGTAGTTGCATGTAATTAAAAATTTAGCATAGCCACCGAGTTATTCAAGAAAATGTCTCTGTATAGCGTCACCTGCAGTTTGTTCTTTTCTTATTTCTTTGTCCTGCTCACTGAGATGGCTGCACCTACTCAGTTTCATCCTTCAACTGCCTCCTGAGCTGTGATAGGGGAGAGCTGAGACACGCCCCCTGAGCTCTGATAGGGAGAGCATGGACACACCCCCTGAGCTGCAGCAGAAAAGACACTCCCCTTGAGCTGTCAGCTTGATATAAATCTAGTAGAGCAATTAATGTGGAGATCTCTGGATCCATGTGAGGTACAGGGCTGGTTCTAGCTTTGTTAGATAGAGGTTGTCATGTCCTATATGATGTCTGACTTTCATTTTTTACATTAGTTATGGGATAACCCCTTTAAGGCACATTACGAACACACCGTCTCAGGTACATCTGTGTCATGATACATGAGAACACAAAGGAATGAAATATAACCGCAAGTAACACACCCTGAAAGTATGTACCGTAACTGCCCGTCTTACCCTTCACGTTGCCAGGCTCCAAATCCAACGCTTGTTCACAGTCATTGAGAGCGTTCGGCCAGTTCTTCAGCTTAATCTCTGCCTGGGCTCGATTATTATATGCGGCCGCTGAGGCTATTATAGAGATACTCCTACAATCAAATAATATATATTTAAGACAAGACGGAGTGATGTCAACTGGACGTCTCTGCCGTCAGCGCACATTTTTAAAGGAAACCCATGGGGCTAAAAAGACCTTTACACAACCGCAATTCTTGTATATTTTCTTTAAAGAGGTATTTGCGGTCCGTAAAAAAATACAGATGACGTCCATGTGCATTCCATATTTTGCGGAACAGAACAGCTGACCCCTAATAGGACAGTCCTATCCTTGTCCGCTATGCGGCCAATAATAGGACAAGTTCTATTGTTTCGTGGAACGGACATACGGAAAGAAAATATGTTCGTGTGCATGAGCCCTAAGATAGTTGAGTGGTTCAGCCAACTTTCTCTGATGTGACTTTTTTTTTTTTTTTTGGACAGTACAGACATTTCACATTAAAAAAAGTACAGCTGACTTACCTACTGTAATATGATATGGCCTCCTCATAATCTCCAGATCTGAACGCTTCATTCCCCTTTTCTTTCTCACGTTCTGCAAGAAACCTTTTTTGCTCTGGGCTGATACCTAGGATAGACAAGCGGACCCGTCACTAATCCTACCCGTTGTTATAACGCTCCCCATAAAATAACAATTCTGGAGCATCTTATCTAAGAAATCTGTGCAGATAGAAACTTCTGTCACTTCTACAAGAAATGTTTGAATATTCTGAAAACTGGTCTTATTATTCCCATTGTCACCGGCACTGTCCCATCAGTGCTGACTGTGTAAGTCCCCATGCACACGAGCGTATCCATTTTACGGTATGCAAATCCGTAAAAATACAGAAGTGGTCCATGTTGCATCTGTGTTGACTTCAATGGGTCCGCGGTCTGCATTTTGTGGACAAGTATAGGCCACGTTATATATCTTTGCAGAATGGACATACAGATGTGGAAAACACGTGGATCATACATGTGCTTTCCGTGCCCGTATGTCCGTTCTGCAAAATGTGGACCATGGACCTATTGAAAACAACAGGTCCACAAATAAAATGTGGGCGGCACACAGACCGCATCCGTGTTTTGCGGATCTGTGAATATGCAGTCATGTGCATAAGGCCTTATACTGTGTAGGGACACAACCAACTGATAAAACGAATGCTAATGCCCAAACGTCAATTGACTCATACATTTCCAGGTGGAATAACAGAGGAACGACACAACACAGTTCTATAAAAATATGCACCTCCACTGTTATGTGATGGGGAATGCAAGTATCTGCTATATAGATGTGTCAGGACGTCTGACAGATCCTCTTTAACTCTTTCCTTACTGTTACAGATTGATGCACAGGGCAATATGTGGTTTTAAATAGGACCTTTCACTGGCCCTGACATTACAATATTAGTACCTGGCACTTTAGGGCATCATCAGTAGATATCCGTGCACTATTTTTTTTTTTCAGATACGCTGCTCTGTTCCCCCCGTTCTCTGTTTCTCAAGGGGCGTCTCTGTCTCCCTGGCTGTGACGCGCTCCACTGTGATAGGCCAGCTGAAGGAGACGCCCCTTGAGAAACACAGCTGTCTCCTCCTCCCTCTACCAATGGTATTAATTAGCATGGGGGACAAAGGAGTAGCGTTTCTGGGGGGAAAAAAATAAAACCAATGTACGGACATCTACTGATCATGCCCTACAATGCCAGGTACTAATATTGTAGTGTCAGGACCAGTGAAAGGTCCTCTTTCCTCCATTGCTGTATAATCCGGACAAACTCACTTCCTGTCCAACATGTACTACCCCTTGCACTGCCCTTTGGCATGGGAGGTGGCAGTGCCCCCGAGTTGAGAAATACTGGGAGGGAGTGTTGCAATGTCTCCTTCCTCTGAAATTCCACTCTGTCTACAGCGTTTTATTATTTCAGTCTATCAAGCCAAAGGATTTGAGAGATGCACGGCTTAAGGCAATCCCATCATTCTTACATACAGCCCTGGCAGCTTTAAAGGGGTTGTCCACTTTTACTGTCCTTTTTTTTTTTTTCCAGACCCAGCAGTGAGGGCAGACCCACATGATGGTAAGAATACTTACCTGATCCCCGCCACTGGGTTCCGGCTTCATCTCTCCCTCTGGTCCTGGCTGTTCCCGCATCAACATCCTGTTTGACGCAGGTCACATGATTATGCAACAGCAGTGACATGTGACCCAGGTTTCAGGTCAATGGGTCACGTGACACATGGGTGACGTGTCACTGCCAAGGCCAGTTATTGGCTGCAGCAGTCACATGACCGGCATCAAACTGGATATTGACGTAGATACAGCCGGGACCAGTGTTACGCAAGGGTGAGTGAAGGAGCTGGATCCCAGCAGGGGGAGGGGGACAGGTAAGTATGCTAACCTCCACTGGTCTGGCCACACAGGAAAGGTGGACAACCCCTTTAAGGCTTTTTCTTCTTCATTGGATGGATTCTCAGGTCCCTTCAATCCCAGAGTTAATTGAGCATTTACCGAAGCTGTTGGGTTTGGAGAGGATTGAGGTTAAGAGGCACAAAAAATTCTTTGATAACTGCAAACCATTTATTGCTAGACACTAATCCGGGTCTGAGATTAAAGGGGTTGTCCGAGTTATGAAAAAAAATATATATATAGTAACTAAGTTAAGTAAGTTTTAGGGGGGAAAAAAAAAAATCTATATTTCCTCATTTCCCTGGTTCTCTTCTGGCCTTTGTTTACCTGCAATAACAACAATCTCTTCCCATCCCCCTGCTCTGCAAAGGGAGTGAATACAAGTGCTGCCCTGAGTGAAATGTCTGCCTGCTAGCATACTCAGCAGCATGTTGTATGTGTAGGACTACAAGTCCCAGCTGTACAATGACATTACTGATACACAAGAAAGGTAGGGGGAGGTTCCTGTGTGCAATACTCTGCAGATCTCCCCCAGTGTCAGCTCTGTGTCTATAGGATGAGGAGGGCAGATCCTATGTCTCTTCATTGCCTGCAGCTACTGTTCTAAAGCTTTGAGCCCTGTGTGTGTTCTGGCTGAAGGGGTTAATATTTTATCTGAAAGAATTCAGGGAGAAAGCAGGAGCTGCTAGAGCAGGGGGGCGTGGCCAGCACAGTGATGTCTCATGTACAGACTCTTATCTGCTTGTGCACGAATATGAGAAGAGCAGGGAGAGAAGCTGACATCACAGGTCATGTGACCCTGAGTGAAATCTGAGAAACCAGCAGCTTTAGAAGCACAAAGTGCTGGAAAAGCTGTTATATTTGATTAGTTAAAAACATACAAATGACAAAAAAAATAACTCGGACAACCCCTTTAACTAATTAATGGAAATGTACCAATTTGCTCAGAGGTACGCTACAGAAAATTTAGAGGGAACTTTAGAGCCTTTGGTGATCTAGGGGGGCGGAGGAGAGAGACATCATTAGAGGGATGCCTAGGTTCCTCAGGACTTATCACTGGGGATGACTGCAGAAGGGTCTTGACCATTGTGGAGTGACCTCAGAGATGTGGACCCCGATAACGAATTTAGGACATTGTATATTTACTTCTTACGGGACCTCTGGCTGCTGAGAGGAATTTTGCCTGGTGGGAATTATGACAGGGACCTCTGGATGATTAAAACACAGTCCTTCATTTGCGTCTGTTATATTTTGACATGTATTGTGAAAAAACACAAATGGCTTGCTCAATAAAGAAAGAAATTACCTGTGGTATCTACGGTCTTCTTTATTTTTGTTGCCGTTGTGTTTATTACCGTCTTTGACGTCTCATTGCTCTCTTTGCTTTTATCAATTTCCGAAAGTTCTTTTTCAATATCAAATCTAAAATTAAATAAAAAGCTAAATATTTAGTATAAACCACATGGAAAAAGGCGAAGGGTTGCAGCGCTCAGAAGGACTTTAGGGAACCTCTCTGTTCTAGGGTATGCCTGGATGACATTTGCTCATATGTTTTAATCAGAGTCAATTCTTCCAATTTTTTCACACTGTTCATCATATGAATAGTGTGACTGGACTGGATTCAGCGGTGACGTGTTCAAAAGAGACTCATCATCTCTGAAGCCAGTTATTAGTTGCTGCAGAGCAGATGATCATGCCCATGCCTAGGAAAAATTAAACGGATGAAAGACCGACACATGGGAGCTGGCACGCAGGATCAGAGCGTCGGGGAGTAGATAAGTATGATTCTTTCCATAGCGGCAGGCTGCAGGCACCTGTGAAAAGTTACTTATTCCTGGACAATTCCTTTAATGCTGTCTTCCTGTTCTGTCTAGCAGTTCTGTGGTGACTGCAGGCAGGCCTTGTAGTAAACCTCCTCCTCTGGTCTCTAGTGGAGGAACTTACTACTGAGCATGTGCAGCACAGTTTCATCATTGTAAGTAAGGGACTTGGAGCAGCATGAAGATCCCTAGTGTAAGGGACAGGACAGAACCCAGCAGAGGTAAGAACTGATTACCTATAGTATAAGGACAGGAGAGAACACAGGAGAGGTAAGACTATTATCTATCACCACTAGAACATCCGCTGATCACTGATTATAGTATAAGGACAGGAGAGAACACAGGAGAGGTGAGAACTGATTATCTATCACCAATAGAACACCCTGCTTATTACTGTTTATAGTATAAGGACAGGAAAGAACACAGGAGAGGTGAGAACTGATTATCTATCACCACTAGAACACCCTGCTTCTTACTGTTTATAGTATAAGGACAGGAAAGAACACAGGAGAGGTGAGAACTGATTATCTATCACCACTAGAACACCCTGCTTCTTACTGTTTATAGTATAAGGACAGGGAAAGAACACAGGAGAGGTGAGAAACTGATTATCTATCACCACTAGAACACCCTGCTTATTACTGTTTATAGTATAAGGACAGGAGAGAACACAGGAGAGGTAAGAACTGATTATATATCACCACTAGAACACCCTGCTTATTACTGTTTATAGTATAAGGAGAGGAAAGAACACAGGAGAGGTGAGAGCTGATTATCTATCACCACTAGAACACCCTGCTTATTACTGTTTATAGTATAAGGACAGGAAAGAACACAGGAGAGGTGAGAACTGATTATCTATCAACACTAGAACACCCTGCTTATTACTGTTTATAGTATAAGGAGAGGAAAGAACACAGGAGAGGTGAGAGCTGATTATCTATCACCACTAGAACATCCTGCTCATCACTGTTTATAGTATAAGGACAGTAGAGAACACAGGAGAGGTAAGGACTGATTATCTATCACCACTAGAACACCCTGCTTATTACTGTTTATAGTATAAGGACAGGAAAGAACACAGGAGAGGTGAGAACTGATTATCTATCACCACTAGAACACCCTGCTTCTTACTGTTTATAGTATAAGGACAGGAAAGAACACAGGAGAGGTGAGAACTGATTATCTATCACCACTAGAACACCCTGCTTCTTACTGTTTATAGTATAAGGACAGGAAAGAACACAGGAGAGGTGAGAACTGATTATATATCACCACTAGAACACCCTGCTTATTACTGTTTATAGTATAAGGAGAGGAAAGAACACAGGAGAGGTGAGAGCTGATTATCTATCACCACTAGAACACCCTGCTTATTACTGTTTATAGTATAAAGACAGGAGAGAACACAGGAGAGGTAAGGACTGATTATCTATCACCACTAGAGCATCCGCTGATCACTGATTATAATATAAGGACAGGATAGAACACAGGAGAGGTAACAACTGATTATCTATCATCACTAGAACATCCTGCTTATCACTGATTATAGTATAGTATAAGGACAGGAGAGATGAGAACTGATTAACTATCACCACTAGAACATCCTGCTTATCACTTATTATAGTATAAGGACAAGACAGAACACAGAATTGAGAACTGATTATCTATCACTATTAGAACATCCTGCTGATCACTGATTATACTATAAGGACAGGAGAGAACACAGAAGAGGTGAGAACTGATTATATATCACCACTAGAACATCCTGCTCTTCACTGTTTTTAGTATAAGGACAGGAGAGAACACAGGAGAGGTGAGAGCTTATTTTCTATCTTAAGAACACCCTGCTTATCACCAATTTTGATAAATAGGAGCCTTAGATTGACAGGACATAAAATACATTTATGAATAACATATCTGAACTTTTCTAAATTTATATGAAAGTTAATAAATACATTAGACAATATTAATAACAAATAATATTTTTTTAAGCTGGAGTAAGAGCTTTGACCGCAACTCCACAACTACGACTCCCCAGCCCTGCTGAAAACTGCAGTTGACTAATGGAGATGTACAAGAAATATAAGATGACTAATGATTTGTATAAGAAATAACAACGACAAGCAGAACTTCTCACCTATCCCAGTCTCTGTAATCTCTAGGAACCTTAGAGCTGACCGATCCATACTCTTTTCCTTTATCCTGAAAAATAATGAAGACAAATTTGAACATTTTTTAACATAACAATTTTAGGCCGACAGGGAAATTCCTTGAATAAAAGGCATAATCCTCCTTAAAGCAGAAGGGTTGGCCAATTTGTAGAAATGTTTGACAAGGCCACAATTTTTTATGTCATTGCTTAACTTACCCCCACCATGCAGCAGAAGGTCTCCGGGTTCCTTGTGTATGTGTAATCTCCTACGATCCTACGGCACACGATTCACCCAAGTCTCTGCTTTCTGTGCTGTCCCTGGACAGATTCTGTTCTGCACATGCGCTGCAATGCTCAGTGCTTGCGCAGAAATTAATCTAGGGACAGCCTAGGAAGCCCTGATGTGAGTGAATCACGTCAAAGCGCCATCTTGCAAATTGGTCAAACTTTTTTAAGGGCCTTGGGGCAGAAAACTCCAATTGTGGCCAAGTAGAAAGAAAAAACAAACAAAACATCACTCGTGCGGTCCTATCTTTCCAGCGCCACTGCCCCATTTCTGACCACTTCTGGACCCCGCCCGACCACAATTAGCTCAATCCCGTGACCACTGTGGACAACCACTGGCCTCAACTAGTGATGTACTGTTCTAGCACATGTGACTGGTAAGACTAATGATTGGACAATGCTTCAGGTCATTGGACCAAGCCACTTCCACTTCAGCAGGGGTCGGAAGCAGCTGGCAATGGGGCAACGGAGTGAAAGTGGCGGTGAGATTTTTTTTTTTTAAGTCTTTCTACTTGGCCACTTGCCTGGCTTATATGCCAGACAATCCCTTTAAGGAAATGATAATCCAAAAATGTTATGCCATGAGGAATACAGATACACATATCAGGAGAGCCTATCCTATCCATATGGCCTATTGGAGCAAATAATTAAAATAGAGGGGGTACCCCTACTTCAGATCCCCTCTACTTATTACTATTACTCACTCTGGCTCTGTAGGAACCAACTCACCCATGCATCACACTGATGCCCACTGATTTCATCATCTGCCATGTAATCCTCCAGGTACTATGGAGAACTGCAGGACTTACCTCGATGTCTTTGAAATAAATATCCATAATTTATAAGCTAATCATATCAGGAATCAAACTGTACCTTCTTAGTTCCTGCACCATTAGAACAACTGCGGATGGGTGGCAAATTGTCCAGGTTTCGAGAGACAACTTCTGGTTCTTTCAGTTTTATGTCTGTTAAAAATTTCTGGAAAAAAAAAAAAAAAAAAAGGAAAAAAAACTGTGGCATCAGACATGAACTCTAGAAAACCAAACATGATAGTAGGTATTTAGCAGGAGATTGTGCAGGAGTCTGTGTTGCAGCAAAATTTGCGCCAAATTTAATAAACCTGGTGCATCCTTAACTCCTTAGGCGCTGGGAGAGTCTTTAAACATTGTGCCCGCTCTCACGTGCAGCGGGCGCCATAGCTGGCGGGTCTCGGCTGTTTCAAACAGAATCCCGCGGGTAATGCCCCCAACCAGCAATAATGGCGATCGTAGTCATTAAAGCCTTTAAATGGTGTGTAAAGTGTGACCACAGCACATAAATAGCGAAAAACTCAGAAGACCGCACTCACTCACTGCGCTGGGATGTCAATCATTAATTCTAATACGCTGAGTCTGCAGTTCCTATGTTGGCCAGCAGGTGTCAGGCCAACATAGGATATCTGCAAATTCAACTTATACTATCATTAACCCCTTCGCGACCGGAGCTTTTTTCGGTTCTGCATTTTCGTTTTGCGCTCCCTGCCTTCAAACAGCCATAACTCTTTTATTTTTCTGTTCACATAGCTGTATGAGGGCTTGTTTTTTGCGGGACAAGTTGTACTTTCCAACGCCACCATTTAATATTGCATACGGTGCAGTGGGAAGCGGGAAAAAAATTCCAAAACCGGGTGAAATTGCAAAGAAAACGCTATTCCGCTACAGTTCTACGGGTTTCTTATTTACAGCGTTCGATGTGCATTAAAACTGATCCATTACTTTCATTCTACTGGTCAGTACGAATCCGGCAATACCTAATATGTATAGTTTTTCCTGCGTTTTCATAGTGATAAAACTAATTAGAAAGTTGCCCCTTTTTTTTTTTTTTTTTCCTTGTCAAATCTTGACCCCTATAACTTTTTTGGTATTTATGTGTACAGAGCTGTATGGGGGCTCATTTTTTGCGGGACGATCTGAAGTTTTTATTGATACCATTCTGGGGTGTGTATGACTTTTTGATCACTTTTTATTTAATTTTTTTTAGAAAAAAAAGCGACAAAAAACGGCAAATCGCCATTTGGACGCTTTTTTTCCGCCACACAATTCGCCGTATTGGAATTTTTTTTTTATATTTTAAAAGTACGGGCGTTTTCGGTCACGGTGATACCCATGATGTCTATATTTATTGTTATTTAGGTATTTATTTTTTACTTATACGGAAAGGGGGGTGATTTGAACTTTTACATCTTTTTTATTTTTTATATATTTTTTAACATTTTTTTTTAAATTTTTTTTGTACTATTAGAAAGCTCAAATATGGGCTTATATATTGTGGCTTTTTTTTTTTTCTTTATGAGCAATTCTGGGTTTTATAGACTCAGAAAACCATGAATTGCTCATTTCTTATCCTGGCCTGCCATCTAGTGGCCAGAATAAGAATTGCAGTTTGAAAACTGTAATCCTCACCAGCGAGGATTACAGTTTTCATATGGTGTACAGACACCCCGATTGGCCACACGGGGTGTCTGTACACCACCCGGAAGCGAACGCTTCCGGATTTAGACGCAACTAGATGCCGTGATCACGTGTGATCACGGCATCTAGTCACCCCGGAAGACGCCGCCGATGGAGTAGGTAGCGGCAAGTCTCTGCTGTTAGAAACAGCAGAGACTTGCCGGCCATGACGCCCGCCGCACCCGCGAGCGGGCGCCATGTGCCCGCATCGCCCAGCGCCGTACATGTACGGCGCTGGTCGCGAAGGGGTTAAATGGGAATGCAGTATAAATTGTCATCAATCTGAGTACTGTATTTTGCAGTTTCCTAGAGTGGCTATAAAAATGTTTAAAAATATAAACAAAATTAAAAAAAAATATAAAAATTTAAATCACACTCCTTTTCCTAGAATAAAAAAAATACATAAACAATAAAAAAAATATATAAACATCATACGCATCGCCGTGTCTGAAAATATCTGTGCAATTAAAATATTTACCCCATACGGTGAATGGCGTAATGGGAAAAAAAAAAAAAAAAAAAAAGGATAAAAATGGCACAGTAACCATTTTTTCATTGCTTCTCTTACCCAAAAAAGTGAATAAAATGTAATCACACTGTAAGTACAGTTTTTATTTTTTCAGTATTAAAACACAAAAAAAACCTACACATATGTGGTATCATTGTTATCATACTGACCAAGAGAATGAAGGGCACAGGTCAGTTTTTCTGCATAGAGAACACTGTATAGACAAAGCCCATAAAACTGTGGCTTAATTGAGTATCTTTTCACCCCATTTGGATTTTTTCCCCCCATTTCCCACTACATTGTATGGCATATTAAATGGTAGCATTAAAAAGTACAACTTGTCCTGCAAAAAACAAGCTCTCATACAGCTATGTGAACGGAAAAATAAAAAAGTTATGGCTCCAGGATAAAAGGAAAGAAAAACTAAAACGAAAAAAACGCCGGTATCCAAGGGGTTAAGGACACAGGCTAGTTCAGTACTTATGGCTTCAGCGTTTTTTTTTTTTTTGTTTTTTTGCTTTTACAACTTTTTTTTCAAAGTTATATGGAGTTTGCTATGTTTCTCTACTTTAAAAAATAAATAGTAGTAACGCACTTCAGAGATTCATGGTACCGCTTGATAATTTTTAATTCCATAGTTTTGGTGTGACGTGGTGAGCAATAAAACAACAATTCTAGCATTGACCGCTTCAGCTCCAGAGTTCTCACTGGTCTCTTTTACTTAGGCCTCTTTCACATTAGCGGCAGCACGGATACGGCAGGTGAAGGGTGCCGCCGGATCCATGCTGCCGCAGGGACATGTGTGGGGCCGGAACCGCACTCCGGCCTCACACATGTCACACGGTACATACACACAGATATATACAAATGCACATACATACTTACATGCTCCCGGCAGGTCTCCACAGTGAAGGAGGAGCAGGACGGCGCACACATAGGACGATTCTCCACAGTGCCCTCTGCTGGGCGCCGGGTCCCAGTAGGACACAATCGTCCTATGTGTGCTCCGTCCTGCTCCTCCTGTGCTGTGGAGACTTGCCGGGAGCATGTAAGTATGTATGTGTATTTGTATGTGTATAAGTCTGTGTATGTATGTATGTATGTATGTGTGCAGGTGACGGATCCGTAATGAACTCCACTGAAAGTCAATGGAGGATGGATCCGATCCGTTCACCATTGTGTCACACCAAACGGATCCGTCCCCATTGACTTGCATTGGGGGTCATTCCGGATCCGTCTTGGTGCGGATGCCTGGACCGGAGAACAAACCACAGCATGCTGCGGTTTGTTCTCCAGTCTGAAGACGGAACGGAATGCTTTCAGGAGCATTCCGTTGTCTTCAGTTCAGTTTTGTCCCCATTGACAATGAATGGGGACAAAACTGAAGCATTTTATTCCGGTATTGAGCCCCTATGTCTGAACCAAATACCGGAATTATAAAACGCTAGTGTGAAAGTAACCTTATCTATAGTGATAACGCTGCCACCACCCACATGTAACTGCAGCAGCAACTGGTGGACAGTGACTGGCTGCAGCAGTAACATGCAGGTAGTTTTATTTTCTAGTCTCCCATTTCTTCTCCATCGTTTTTAAATGTCCCAGACAACCCATTGGCTATCTCCTCCCTGACTGCAGACTGTAAGAAGCAAAGACTTTTCACCATAACTATTCCTTGCTTAAAAAAAAAAAAAAAAAAACTGTACTGACCACATGATGCACTATAGGCTTGGTCCTTGTGGTGCCACCTTACGTCTTACATCATCATTGTGCAGACATAAATACCCTGACACAATAGCGCTACCTACCTTCAGATCATTATCAATCTCTTGCCAGTCTTCCAAGGAGAAGTCGGCAGCCGTGGCGGGTGGTTTGTCCTTCCTTAGAGAGCGATTGTTCGGAGACAAAGCTTCAATTCTCTTTTCACAAAATATTGTCAGATCTGGGTAGTGTCCTTCCTCCCCCAACCTATAAAATGGTGATATATTTAGGGGCCACAGAAGTTTCCAGTAAATACTAGTAATGTCCTATCTATAGCGCTTGCTCAGCAGTTTTCCTAACTCTTAAAGAAGTAATTGGAGAGAGGCCACCTCACCAGGCAGGTCAAATGAGACCCCTGTTCCTGACATATGACCCACATATCTGTCAGACCGTTATCACGTCAGTTGTGCAGTAAAAGTTTAAGCCGCTATCCAGCGAGGGAACACTGCAAACAGGAGCCTGAATCTCAGCTACCTAGTCACCTATGAGTAACACTAGGGAAAATGAGAGGCTAAAATTAAAGGGGTTTTCTGGGAGTAGAATATGGATGATCTATCCTCAGGATAGGTCACCAATATCTGATCGGTGGAGGTCCAACGCCCAGCACTCTTGATGATCAGCTGTTTGAAGAGGAGGCATGCGCCGTACCAGGCAAACAGTGAAGAGGAGGCAGCGCTGGTATGGCGAGCGCCTCCTCTTCAAACAGCTGATCGGCGGGGGTGCCGGGTGTCAAACCGCCGCTCGTTTTGATATTGATGACCTATCCTGAGGATAGGTCATCAATAAATATAACTTGGAGAAGCCCTTTAAGGTTATTTCATTCTAAGAATCCATCCGCTGCTCCAACTGTGACCATGTCCTGAGGTAGACTATTCCACGGATCCATATTTCTCAGGATGCATTCACACAACCGTGTTTTTGGTCCGGGTACAATTCGCATTTTTTGCGGATCACATGCAGATGCATTCATTTCAACAGGGTTGCAAATGCGGACAGCACATGGATGCGCGGAGGTTGTGGAGCTTCTCAGACCTCATATTGATGACCTGTTCTGAGGACATCAAAATCAAAGAGGTCATCTGACTTTTTCTGACTAATATTCTATCCTTTTGATAGGTCATCAGTGTCTGATCGGTGGGGACCGGGACCCCCGCTGATCACCTGTTCAAGAAGGCAGTGGCGCTCGCAGTAGTGCCGCAGCCTTCTCTTTGCTTCCCGTAGGCCAGTGACGTCACGACCATAGGTCACGAGGCCTGGGTGCAGCTTAGCCCCATGAATATTGAGTTTGAAAGGGTTGTCCCATGCCAACAACTTATCCAGATGGCTGTTGCGGTCACGGGACATCTCCTTTAAAATAAAATACCCCTTTCTGATGGAAGTTTCCCTTTAAACACCTAAAAATTTGGTATGGAAAATTTGGAAAATGATGACGCATTTTAAATCTGCCACGTTGTTCTCGGTCCTATATTGTAAAATGACATTTCTGCCAGTAACCGGCCATATGAAGCAATACCTTAGAACTTTCAAGATCTTTTCAAGATGCTTAATGTCTTTACATTCTTCAATGAACTTGTAGTCAAGATGGTCGACTGGGATTTGATAGGTTCTGGTTGTTCCTTGGTAGAAGCCGCTCATTGCTCGGACAGATGGGAGGCTCAGGATGTTCTTATTTTCTCTCTTTACAGGAAATAATATGTAAAAATGTAGAAATTTAGGGGGTTATTTACTAACAGAAATACATCTACATTAGACGTATTTTTGGCGCAGATTGCGATGCAACCTGAGACTTTTCCCTGGTCACACCAGGTCTAAAAAAATTTAAATGTGACATGGACAGGGAAGGGGACAAGTCGGCAGGCCCGTCTCATTCATCATTTTCTATGTCTGCTTTAGGTGTAGAAAATAGCCCAAATATGCGCCAGCTACGGGGGCTGGGGTAGATTTAGAAGCAGCGGCGGATCCACGGCCAGCACAAGGCCTAAAAACGCCGGTCTTTCTAAATGACCCCCTTACCATTTACAGTCTAGATCATGCAATAAAATCACTGGATCGGCTCCGTCACTAAATACGCATTCTCCAATGCCCCAAAGAAAACACACATTATAACATCTGGAAGGCTTGATGCAGATTATAGACCTCAGAAACACATCAGAGGAATTTATTACACCCAGTACGCCATTCTTTTGACCCCCCAAAAAGACATTTTGGCACACCTTATTTTTTGACAAGGATTTCCAACATTTTTTTTTATTTTTATGCCATTCTATCCACTTTTGAAAATGGATGGGGAAGGTGGCGTGGTTAGCGAGTAGGCATACTCCAGATTCATCAAATGTGATTTTAAAAAGTTAAAAAAAAGCCGCAATCTCAGTCCAGCAAGAGAGCGGTGAGAAAAAAAAAGTATTAGTTTCAAAGAACATCTGTCAGCAGACTTGTACCTATGACACTGGCTGACCTGTTACATGTGCACTTGGCAGCTGAAGACATCTGTGTTGGTCCCATGTTCATATGTGTCCGCATTACTGAGAAAAATTATGTTTTATTCTATGCAAATGAGCCTCTAGGAGCAACGGGGGCGTTACCATTACACTTGGAGGCTCTGCTCTCTCTGTACCTGCTGCGTCCTCCGCACTTTGATTGACAGGGCCAGGCAGTGTAAACGTCATTACATCTGGCCTTTTCAGTCAAAGTGCAGAGGATGCAGCAGTTACAGAGAGAACAGAGCCTCCAGGTGTAATGGTAACGCCCCCATTGCTCCTAGAGGCTCATTTGCATATATTAAAACATCATTTTTCTCAGCAATGTGGACACATATGAATATGGGATCAACACAGATGTCTTCAGCTGCCAAGTGCACATGTAACAGGTCAGTCAGTGTCATAGGTACAAAACTGCTGACAGATGCCCTTTAAAGATGCACCAAATCAAAGTGCACATCATGGGGATGGGGGTGGGGGGGTGGGGGGTCTTGCCTACTAGGCCTTACTCAAATCCGTTTTACATCTGAAAAAAAAAAAAAATTGTCCATTTTTCATCCCTGACCATGTTACATCTGTTTTTTTTGCCCTGCGTGTGTCTTCTGTTTCTCACAATTGCTACTAAGTCGAAAAGCAATGTTTAGTGAACATGGCCATCCGTGTGTGGTCTGTGATTTTTCATGAACCCAAAGACTTCGATGGGTGTGTCTGGTCTAAAAATGGGCCAAAGTAGAGCATGCTTTTGTTTTTACTGCTGACCCACAGCCTGCAGTAAGAAACCCGGACGTCTGAATATAACCATTGAATTCAATGGATCCTTGTGTTGTCTGTGTTTTCCAGCACACGAATCCACTGATCATAAGGCACAAATTGAGAAATATGTGCATTTCTTCATGCAGATTTCCGTGCAGAAAAACCGCAGCATAAAACAGTACCAGTGAAGAGTAGGAGATACACAAATCTCATGTACACTTTGCTTCTTTCATACGTGCGGAAATTCACCTTCCCTGTAAATTTCCAAATCCGCAGCAACAGTAGATGTGTTTGTGGATCTCACGTCCTTCAATGGAAGGATGAGATCTGAGGCAACACGCATCAAACCAGCAGTTAGAGATTGCGGATTTTGGTGCAGATATGCAGCTGAAACACACATAAATCAGCCCGGAAATTCTTGCGCATCTTATGAGCGTTCACCCGCACCCGTGAGCAGGAGGCCTAACCCTAATTTTTCCCACTAACCATCAGCGATAAAACCAGGTAAGCATGCCTTACTTCAGTCCATGATGAGGACCAAACACGCCCACTAACGTCTATGGATGGCTTCCGCGTTCTGTCAGTGGTTTTCACTAACCATCGGTAGGAGAAGCTGTGGCAGCCTGGCAGTGCATGTGGAATACGAGCGAGGACGGAGGGCATAAAAAACTAGGACAGGAAAATTCTGCGCCTTTAAAATCGCACTAAAGCCGCAACATGAAACTTACGTCGCACATCACTGACTACAAGTAACCAGAGCTTACATGACAACACAACCGCGGGAATGCCGCAACCAGCAGAACTATGAAGACAATGTAAAATTCCCATTATATTATCATATATAGTACCTGGAGCGAGTCGGACGGTCCGGTGTGAACGGCGGTCAGCTAACGGTGCTGCGGGATTCTCTGCACTGCTAAGCACGCACAAACATGCCTGCTGCTGGTGGTTACTATGGTGACTCAACGCCCATTCTGGGTCAACCAATAGCGAAGAAGAATACGTTACCTCATAAAGGCTGCTAGAGGTAAACACCCCGCATGACGTGAACAGAAGGTTCGAACGACACCTAGAGATAGAGGGAGAGCGCGCTCAGCCATTTTCCTGGAGACTGACTCTACAGTCTCCAGGAAAATGGCTGGTCAACATTTTGCCCTCTAGTGTCCCGCAGAATTATAGGTAAGGTTTTGTTTCCACAAAGTTCCATGCTGCTAATAGATTATTGAAACAATATCCCCAAATAATAAAAATGTAAAAAATGAAAGTGTTTTCCCAGATATAAAAATACATGCATTAGGGGTATTTATGTATATATGTATATATATGTATATATTTACTCTGCCTCGCATTCACCTGACACATCCTCACTGTGTTCTTAGGAACCAGAGCAGAATCACTTTAAAATTTGGCAATTTTTGCACCTAAATGCCTACATTTTATAACATCATACCTCCCAAGTGTCCCTCTTTTGGAGGGACAGTCCCTCTTTTTGACCCAAGTCCCTCTGTCCCTCTTTGATCCTTAAATGTCCCTCTTTTTGACCTGGAGAATTAATGCATAAATGTGCATTACTAAATTTACTATATTGCTCCTTACTAAAGTGTTTGTATGGTTTCTACCTGTATATTAGACCAGAACTTCATTATTTGGTGCAATTTGTACCTTAAAATATCTATAATCTGATGATTTATGTGCTAATATTTATATGGACATTGAAACGCAAGAAAAAAAATTGCTCTTAGAGGGGTGGCCTAGTATGAAAAAAATCTGTCGTGATGTGCACCGCACACATTGTCCCTCTTTGCAATTTTCAAAAGTTGGGAGGTATGTAACATGACAACCGCTGTCCATATATCCCATCAGGGTTAATATCATGCCTTTCAACTAACGTATTTTCTTTCCGTGTCTGTTCCGTTTTTTTTTCTTTTGCAGACTGTATGCAGACCGTATGCAGAACCATTCAATTCAATGGGTCTACAAAAAAAAAAAAACCTGAAGTGCATTCGTGTGCATTCATTTTCCATAGGTCAGTATTTCCGTTCTGCAAAAAAATGTTCTATTATTGTCCGCATTACGTACAAGGATATGACTGTTCTATTAAGGGCCAGCTGTTCCTTTCTGCAAAATACAGAATGCACACGGATGTCATCTGTATTTTTTGCGGTTCTGTTTTTTGCGGACCACAAAATACATATGGTCATGTGCATGAGGCCTAAGACGGGGTCTGAATCATTGGACTAGTTCATCAGTATGCATATTCTTCTACTACCAAAAACAGCAATTGAGGTAGAAAGGTGAAGTGTGCCATTTTTCGGGACTATTTGAGCTTAAAGGGGTTCTCCGGGAATTCAGAAAATAAAAATACTTAAATATTACTTTATTATAAATATATTCCAAATACCTTTCATTACTTATAATGGCTCATTTTGTCTAGGGAGAAATCATTAGGAAAAATAAAATGGCCGCTGTCCTATTAGTACACACAAAACCTGTCCTAATCACACAGGTGATTAGGACACTGAGATACAGAGCTGCCTCATCCTCCTCTCTGCTCTGCTTGTCAGGGATTATGAACCTGAATACAGGTGACAAGATCTGCTAAACTCATAATCCCTGACAAGCAGAGCAGAGAGATGGATCAGGCAGCTCTTTAGCTCAGTGAAGTAACTTGTCCTGCTGTGTGATTAGGACAGGTTGTGTGTGTACTTATAGGACGGCGGCCATTTTATTTCCCCTGATCATTGCTCCCCAGACAAACGAGCCATTATAACTAATGAAAGGTATTTCGGAATATATTTATAATAAATTAATATTTAATTATTTTCATTTTCCTGATTCCCGGAGAACCCCTTTAAAAGAAAACCCAGAAGATAGCCCGGTCTACATTGTACTGTTGATAGTGGGAAAACCTTTCTGCTTTGGTTATTTATACCAATTATGTCTCTTGGAGAAACCGCACAGTGTATGCCTTTCTGAGGACATCCGCATTCGTCACGAAGCAAGCGTCCACATCACCTTGGGTCTTACTTCCAGAAGCGTTACTTGCCATTTCTGAAACAATACTGCCATCTTGTGGCTACCTCTAGTCTCTGCGAACTATCCTCAATTTCTGGAAAGCAACACCCTAAACTGTCTTGACTTTATACCTAAGGTCTCTTGGGGGCGCAATCAATTGTTAAGGTTGTGTTTTATGCTAAATTGACTTTTCTTTTCCTAATATATTTATTGGTTTCATTTCGTAGTCCACAGTCCTTGGGACCTAGCGGATGGAGTCTGTGGTCGAGCCAGTTTATGTTCTTGACCCAACCCCTTGGGTAGTTTAAGCAGATGTCAATGGTGATAACTTTCAGTTACTTCTAATATTTACTTCAGACCTACTTACATCTCTGTGATTCCATGTGATCTATTCACTTCTAAGGACATCCCATCCTATTCCTCACTGGTTCTGTTAACAGCGTTCTTACTTTCTAGTAAAGTTGGATATGGACAGTCACAGTTCACAATGCCCACAATAAATGCGAAGCCCAAAGGGCCAAAATCTCGGGTTTGATGCTGGATGATACTTTTACTTCTTAAATCGACTCTGCAAACTATGGCCCAAGCTGATCTGATAGTGTCATGCCAGCTATAGGCACTCAGTTCCAGTCTTTTCAAACTTCCTTGGACCTCATGGTTTCTCAAGTCACAGACCACACCAAAGGGCTCAATGAAATGGAACGAGGATATGTTGGAAGGACGTACTACATAGTTGGAAGATGATACTCATAGAGTTCCAGATCTTACTGCTAGATTAGACAACCTGGAAAAACGTAGCCGACATAATTTATGGATCATTGGTGTACCAGAGAAGGGAAAAGATCTGCTCCATTATACTACTGCATGGCCACCAACAACACTTTCTCTGCCAGACCCCTCCTCTGTAATGAAGGTCAAAAGGCCTCACAGAATTGGTCCTGAATGCATGGACTCTGTTTCCAGAACACATCCCGTCATCTTCAAACTCCTTGATTTCCAAGACAAACAGAAAATACAGGGGCCATACAAAAATAGAATGGATGCTGGAGACAGCACAGGCCTAGGAACAGTGGAGCAGGAAGCTGACAGCTCCCTGCTTCACTATTGTATTCAACTGAGGACACAGGTACAGTTGAAATCAGCCCTTCCGGTACCACAGTTCAGCCCCCGGATCGGGGACAGTGTTTTTATAGGGGTGGCCCCCCCACTCAGAATACTACTCTATGTGCCAAAACAGAGAGTCACTCCTTAAGGCCTCATGTGGTTTGCAATGCAGGGCACCGACCGTAGGGCTGCCGCAGGCGGACCCATTCACTTAAATGGTGCCCACGATCCGCACCACACTCACTACTTTTTTGAGGTGCGGACAGAAACCCCACGGAAGCACTCCGTGGTGCTTCTGTGCCTCCGTTCCACACCGACCTTTCAGATCGCGGACCCATTCAAGTGAATAGGTCCACATCCGTTATGCAGGGTGCATACGACTGGTGCCCATGTATTGCTGACCCGCTGTTTGCGAGCCGCAATACGGCCACGGCCATGTACATGAGGCCTTAGGCCCTTTTCACACAAGCGGGAGACTCGGACGTCTCCTGCATCGTGTGCCGTGTACAGAACTGTCAGCTTTACCATATATAACATTATCATA
Organism: Rhinella marina; assembly: GCA_900303285.1. Lineage (NCBI taxonomy): Eukaryota > Metazoa > Chordata > Amphibia > Anura > Bufonidae > Rhinella > Rhinella marina. The sequence continues at coordinate 25,458 of ONZH01016912.1, read as the reverse complement.
TATGTAAGGGTTACATAGCATCATAAATCAGTATAATGCTATGTAACCCCCGTTCAGTGCCGGCAGTTCAGTACACGGCCTGAAGGGGCCTAAGGCTTCTTTCACACGTCAGTGAATCACAGATGTGTGCTCTCTGTGTTCTCTACAAACAGTACACATATACATTGACTTTAATGTGTGCAATCACACAGCGGTGGTTTTCGATGGACCCCACGAATGCCCTATTTTGTCCATGATTATGGATCCCTCATGAACATTATAGTCCAGGGTAGGCAAACTCTGACACTCCAGCTGTTGTGAAACTACAACTCCCAAAATGCATGCTTGCTCTGCTCTTCTCAGAGCTCTCATTGCAATGAATGGAGCATGGGAATTGTAGTTACCCAACAGCTGGAGAGCCGAAGGTTACTGAACCCCTGCTGTAGGTCCATAATCCATGTTTGGTCTGTGGTCTTCACAGGCCACAAATTAATTTTCATCTGAGCGGTGTTGGTGGAATATAGAGGACACACAGAGGGCAAAATATGGATGCAAAGATTCTTCACAGATGAACCACTGATCATCTTATCATGGATTGTCTTTAGTCTCCTGACGCGTCCATGCATTACATGGATGACCCTTAATTTGATTGTTATGCTAGTGAATGTTGCAGAGGGAAATGTGTGGCTGGCTGTGGGGTGTCAGAGTACTGTCCTGAAAACCCATTTAAATGGGTTCTCTGACAGCAGGATGCAAAAGTTTTTGTTTTTTTTGTTTTTTTTAAAGAAGTCTCACTCCAGGCACTCCAAGTCCAGAACAAAGTTCCTTCTGGTCCCTGGTGGAGCGTAGAGAAATGTGATGCGCTATCTACCTGCACATCTACACTGCCAGTCAATCATTGGCCTCAGCGGTGGCAGCGGTCACGTGCTGTGCCTGAACAAATCATTACTGAGGCCATTGATTGATCAGCAGCGGTGACATGCACGTAGACAGGTTATACTTTCGATCCAGCAGTAACCAGAAGTTGGGGAGAAGGGTAGTTGATGGTTGTTTTGCCCTCTGCTTGACTATCTCAATAGGAGTTCGTGGTCATGGAGAACCCCTTTAACCAGTTCAAGACTGGGCCATTTACACCCTTCTTGATCTGGTCTTTGAAAACCAGCTTTTGTTTTTACATAATTTTTGTGCCTTTTTATCTTTTAATATTCTGCTTTTCACATTTTGAATAGCAAAAAGTTCAACTACAGTATAATAAGTATGATGTCCCCTTTCCATAACTGGTGTGGCGGTATTTTTTTTTTTTAATTATTTATTCATTTTGCATTTTGTGCCCCAATAAGGTAATACAAGACATTTAGGGGCATTCAACTTTACATTTTTTGCTGATTTCCTCTACAATTGAGGCTGACATATTAGCCCCAGTTAGAATACAGCCCTCCAGAGGCTTTACCAGACTGTTGATCCTCACTGCAGAGCTGATCTGGGTCTTCTTTTTCCTGATCGGTATATACAGCACTCTTTGAGCTATAGCAAAGGCAGGTATGGTATTTTAAAAAAAAAAAAAAAGTGCCTTCTCTACGGGGAGCCCAGCTGTCACTGAAAACAGGCTCCTACTTCTGCAGCTGTGTCTGTGTAGTGGCTAACTACGTAAGGACGTTCAGAAGTCTGACCGCCTGGACATTTATGGTCAATGGGCGGTCAGCAAATGGATGAAAGGGTTTTCCAGAATTTTTATATTGATGACCTATCTAGCCATTTCCCAAGTGTCTCCGTTGCCAGAATTACACAGCTCTGTCCAGTGTGTAGTGGAAGGAGCAGGTTACTGCCGCTTGCTCCTATTCAATTGAATTGTATAACCTGAATTCATCTCCAAATCACAGAAAACTGCAGGTAAAAATCAATTTTATTTTATTTTTTTTTAGATATGATGCAATATATATCATAAAATCACAATTTGCAAATCTCTTGCGGTTTTGCAGTATGATCGTGTGAGATTGCATCACATTACATCATATAAATCACCATGCAGTCTTATTTATCTAGCCTAAGTCCCAAAAAATGATATTGGGGGGGGGGGGGGGGCACCATATACAATATGCTGATAAATGAAGACACAAGTCAAATAATATGAAAATCATATGAAAAGGTGATGATGAATAGTATACATAATCATTTATTTAACAGATACAGCACAATCCAACCCAAATCAACTTGGTATATAGTAACAGGTGCTGCCACCAAGTGGAGAGATTTGGGAACAGCACTCTGCTGACATTACTGGATGCAAACAGTGCTCACAGACATTCCTGGGCAGTTTTCAAAAATAGGGGACTTGTCTGATTTTTTTAAAAAAAATTTTAAGGCTGGTGGTACTTGAGAAGGTCACTTCGATCATAATTTGCAGCATTTATGAGCTCACAGTAAATGCTGGAAATGATTATCAGTATTAGTATATGATCTATAGACATGTATTATCTTATCTTTATGGTTCATTAGAGTTTTCCAATTTGTCCGTAAAAAAAAAATGGATGAAATTTGCATGGATGGGCAATTTCTGCCATGGACATCTTGCGCAGCATGTGTCTGTAAAACTGCTGCTCCTGTAAAAGGTTACAGTTCTGCTGTATAAAATCCAGTTCTGAAGCCACAGGTGGACATATTGTTAACCTGTCAGTGATCACCGATACGCCTTTTTACAGCGGCCTAGTCTACACTCTGCAGAACAGAAGCTCAGCTCTCACACGAAAGAGCAAACGAGATAGGTGATGTCTGTGTATGGCAGTCAGTGACCTAATCAAGGCCCCCAGGCCTGTCCTCAGTGATTTCCTATCAGGGCTGCACCAGAGGTCTGTCAGTAAAGTACTGACAGTATAATACACTGTACTGAAAAAGCAGTACAGTGTATTATAGACGCAATCAGAAGATTACCTGTCAATGACCTCTTGTGGGAATAATGAATTGCAAAAATAAAAGTTAAAGAAGAACTCCCGACAAAAATTTTATTCCATGTCCTGCTAGAAATGCACATGATATAATTTATAGTGAATGTCATTTTCTTACCAGTGTCTGAATTTTTGACTTATATCATCCTGAAGTTTCATATCTGTGTCATGTGACCAGCAATTAGACCCACCAACTCACACAGAGACTTATGTGTGGACAGGAAGTCTAATTCTCTATGTATTCCTATGAGACTGAAAGTGAGGCTCCCATAGGAATGAATAGAGCAGTTACTGGCTTTCTGTCCTGGGTCAGTTGGAGGTCAGGGAGTTGGTCACATGACCCAGCTACAATAAGAAGAGAGGTTTTTACTCACAGAAACAGTCACTGATAAGAAAATGACAATCACTACAGATTATATCATGCACCTTTCTAACAGGTCAGAGAATAAAAATTTTTGCGGGAGTTCTTCTTTAATTAAATTTTTTTTTTTTAAAAAAAAGTTAAAAAAAACCTCTCTCCATTGAAAATTGCTTTTCAATGTAAAAAATTGCGTAAATAAAACACCCTACACAAAATTGTTATGGCCACATCCATAAGAACCCACACTGCACAATTATCACATAAGGCTACTTTCAAACGTGTGCTTTTCCTTTCCTCTATTGAGACCCGTCATAGGATTGCAAAACCGGAGGAAAACGCTTCAGTTTTGTCCCCAGTCAATGGGGACAAAACTGAACTTGAAGGGAGTGCACCAGAATGCATTGCATTCCATTTGGTTGCATTTCCATGCTGGACACAAAACCGCTGCAAGAACAGTTTGTGTGTGTGCGTCACGGGATACTGTTCAAAACTTTTTTTTTTTTTTTGGACAAGAAAAAAAAAAATCCAGCGCCCATTGACTTACAATGGTTTTAGTGCTGGAGCCGAGACAATAAAACCGGATCCGTTCTGAACGGATGCACACGGTTGTATTATCATAATGGAAGCGTTTTTGCTGATCCCCTGTGAATCTGGCAAAAAACGCAGATGTGAAAGTAGCCCGATTTATCCCGCACAGTAAATTAAATAATGCCAGAATTTCTCTTTGATTTGCCACAAAAAAAAATAATTACTATAATTAAGTTATAGGTATGTTAATAGTTAATATAAATAATTAAGTTATAGGTCTCAGGATGCAGCGATGCAAAAACATTTTCTTTTTTTAGAAAAAAAAAAAAAAGGCAGTTTTATGGTGCAATAGTACAACATTATATGTATTTGGTATCACTCGTACGAACCCAGAGATTAAAGTTATCATGTTATTTATGACAAAAAAAATATAATAGACCAGGTATAGAGTGATTTCACACAAAACAAAAAGGCTTTTGTGGTATGTTACCAAATCAGTAATTAATGGACATTTAAATCTCTTTCCAGCATAAAATTTTTTTATTACAAAGCATGTAATAATTTATAACATCACATCACTACATCTGATACAGTCCATTAGAAAAAAAAAATTAATTAGGGGGCAAAAAAAATATCCAAGGCTGTTGGAAGTTGGAGACTTTATTTAACGAGCATCAAAAACAACCACTGAAAATTCATTAAGGAAAAGTAAATTTTATATACACACACATCTGTATACATATATTCTATCATATCTGAAAATCAGTTTGACTGGAATACCTTTTACAGAAGGGATGCCCAACCTGCGGCTCTCCAGCTGTTGTAAAACTACAACTCCCACTATGGCATAGGCTGATAGCTGAAGGCTGTCCAGGCATGCTGAGAGTTGTAGTTTTCAGCTGGAGGGCCGCAGGTTGGGCATCACTGCTTTAGAGTATGTTCACATGTGGCAAATTAGCTGGAAGAATTTCTGAAACTGCCCCAATACTTAGAATGAGGCTTGCAACCCATTCACATGAAGAGATTTTCAGGCACAGAAATCGGCCACATGAAAATTCTAAGTACATTTTCGGCAGAAATTACTGGGACTGAGGAGGAGTTATAAAGCATCTATAGGAGGCGCTTACTGCAGCTTGTGTACGGAATTCTACAAAAACCATCCAGATGAATGGGACACCAGCAGAAACTTCTGCAACAAATCTGCCCTTAAAATGTACTTCCTGTTATAAAGCACTTAAAGGGGTTGTTTCATTTCCGTTGTGAAAGTGGAAGACATCCAGCGGCGTACATTGTATAGCGGCTGTGCTTGGTATCTCGCTCAGCTCCATTCACTTGAATGGGGCTGAGCCGCTCCTAGGTCACATGACCGATGAATGTGATGTCACTGGCCTAGGAAAAGTTGAGAGAAGACCACGGCGCTCACGGGAGTATTGATGCCTTCTCAAACAGCTGATCGGCGGGGATCCCAGGTGTCAGACCCACACCGATCAGATACTGATGACCCATCCTGAGGATGTGTCATCAGTAGTAAAATCCCGGAAAACCCCTTTAAGCATGCAAACCCACTCTTAGGGATCATGCACTCAGCCGTTCCGTGCATTGGGGTCTGCAGTTTGAGGTCCTCAATGCACAGGCAACATCCGTACAGATTCCGCAGACGGAGCCAGACCCATTCAACTTGAATGGGCCAGTGATCCGTCCGCACTGCAGAAAAATAGAACATTCGTTCCTCATCATCTGCCATGGCGAAGAGACGGGACACCCCCATACACATTAGACCAGGGATGCTCAACCTGCAGCCCTCCAGCTGGTGCAAAACTACAACTCCTAGCATGCCTGAACAGCCTACAGCTATTAGGGCATGCTGGGGGTTGTAGCTCTGCAACAGCTGGAGGGCCGCAGGTTGAGCATCCCTGCATTGGACAAGCAGCGGTTTGGCCATCTTTCGAGTTTGACATCACAGCTATCCATTCGGCTAGACTTCTTTTTAGATTGAAATGCGCACGGATTAAAGGATACATCTCTTTGTTCTTTTCTTGTACATAATTCTGTAGCCACACTCTCGACATCTGATAGGATCTCTGGCTTTTATTTCATTTTCTGTGTGACATTCTGATAAAAAAAAGGGAAAGATTTCAGAGAAAAAGGCATCATGTGGTACATCACAGGCAGGAAGACCAACCTCTATAGCAAAACATTGCAACAGAAAGCCAAAGGGAAGACATCCATGATGTGTGGGACTGACTCCGGTACAAGAACATTAGTGCATAAAAACAAATATGTGATATTTTTAAAAGGATATTCGGGAAGTTTCAGGTTATCCCTTATCCACAGGATAGGAGATACCTACTAGATTGGTGGGGGTGTTGACAGTCACCTCCCCCCACTAGGGCATGGCGATTACTCAAATTAAAGGGGTTGTCCAGGTTCAGAGCTGAACCCAGACATATCCCCATCTTCACCCAGTCCGTCCCACTGACATGGGCATTGGAGAATTTTATGCTCTGATGCTCTCCCTTCAATCGCACAGGGCAAGGGCTTTTTCTGGAGATCCGGTGACATACCAGGCTCTCCATGGGTAGGCTAGGCAGAGGCTCCCGCTTAGCAGTGAGCCCCATGACGTCACTGGCACTAATGAATGGGCTTTAGCGCTGTCCTAGCCTGTAAAACAGCTAGTGCTAAAGCCCGTCCATCAGTGCCGGTGACGTCAACGGGAACACTGCTAGACAGAAGCCTCCACCTAGCAGTGAAACATGTAAACAACAAAAGCCCTTGCCATGCGTGATTCAGCGCAGGTCAAGAGAGAGCATCGGAGCATAAAAATGCTCCAATGCTGAACTCAGAGGGGCTGCCTGGGTGAAGAAGGGGATATGTCCAGGTTCAGCTCTGAACCTGGACAAACCCTTTAATGCATTTAATTTGCCGTTTTAGGGCTCTTTCACACAAGCAGATGCCGTGCGTGGAATCCGCTGTGTGAAAGAGAGCCAAGCCCCATGCAGGACAGCAGACACGGAGCATTAACTTGATTGATAATGCCCCGTGCCTCTCTGATCTTTTTACTACAAAATCACAGTACAATAAAGTTGTCACTGTGATTTTGTAGAAAAAGATCACAGAGAGGCACAGAGCATTATCAATTATGTTAATGCTCCCTGTCTCTTCTGTCCAGAACGGGGCTTGGCATTCTTTCACGCAGCGGATTCCACGCACAGCATCCACTCATGTGAAAGAGCCCTTAGTGTAGGACAATTGCTTTTTTTTTTTTTTTTTTTAAATCGTGACACCAAACTTTGATTTCAGGAATGCTGTATCAGCACAGGCCGTTTTGTCCTTGCCGCTCATGCCATTAATCCTGGTGTGGATGGCAGGGACTGAAGAGACAGGTTGGAGAGAGCAAACAGATCTTAGCAGTGGAGGAGTGAAGTGGTGGGGAAAGACCGGCGGAAGCAAAGGTTTGTGAGGGGGAGAATACATTGGAGAAGCAATGGATTCAGTGTAAGAGCCAGGTAAATACTGGGAGTTGTAGTTCTCTCCTCTTGTAATTCCTCCCTGTAATATCCTCTGATATCAAATAACAGCCTTGACATGCTGGGAGTTGTAGTTCGCACTCCTCTTATACCTCCTCCCTGTAATGTTCAATAGCAAACTCTTGGAAGCTGCGAGGAAAGGAGTTAAATATCACAAGTAGGCGCCACGTTTGAGGAGTAAAACAATCACTTATGTTATAGATTTCTAGTGTGTAATTTGGCTGATGTTGTAATATACATTATGTATTGTAATATCGTCACCCACTACCCCAGGTACAATGTACTTTTTGAGGGTTATGAAAATGGCTACCCTGTCTGTAGATGAGCTAGTTGGACAGGATTTTTAAGTTAATTTAGCAAGAAAAAAAAAAAATAATATCGAGATTATAACTGATAATCGTCCATAAAGTTGAACTAATTTTTTCCCCAAAATCGCTCAGCCCTACCCCCCACCTATAAGATATTGATGGCCAATCCTAAAGATATGCCCTCAATATGATGATCCTGGAAAAGCCCTTTAAAGAGGACCTGTGAATGCTGTGTAATCTACACAATAGTACAGAGCAGGAGAAGCCCGGCAGATGGATCTATAATAGGAAAATATTCAGTCATTTATATCTCTGCATCATCCATCTCCTGGGAAGAGCTATCGGTACAGGGAGGAGGTGTTATCAGTGACTTTACAGGCCAAGAAGTCTATGGCCAAGCATAACGGTTCTGTCTGGTTTCCGTTATGCAGGACGGATGGATTGGCCATAGACTTCTGTTATGACGGATCACAACAGAATGCCTCTTAAAGGCTTCCGTTTTGCATTTCGTCTACGAATTCTGTTATAACGGAACCCATAACAGAATTCCTTCACCACCAAACACCGAACCCGAACTGGTAAAGTTCGGGTTCACTCAACCCTATCAGTGATTGATGGCATTATGTGTGTAAGCGTACATACAGAGATAGCTGTCAGTCACTGATAACACCTCCTCCTGTACGAATAGCTGTACATGGGAGGTGGAAAAGCAGAGATATAAATGTATAAATTACAGGTTTTACTGAATCCTTTCCTACAAAACTATATATCTGCTCAGCTCCTCCTGGTCTATATCATACTGATTTCAGACTACATTACATTTTGTGGCAACAGGTACTCTTTAAATAACAGAAGTAGACAGTGCCTAAATGACAGGGTCACGTGTGTGCCAAAATATGTAGGCAATAAAATACCTACAAAAGAGAAACATGCTGTATGAAGAATTTTTAATATAATCCTCTGTACCCTGTCTTCAGGGGATAAATGAGCAGCATCCGTTGGTATTTCAGCCCCCTGCTATATATGACTGCCAGGTGACTACTTATATACATAGCAGTGCTCCCTCACTTCCCTACAGTAGTATGCAGACCCATGCCACTAACCGGACTTCAGCTTTTCTCTGAAACCTGATGAAGACCAGGTGTGTGAGACCCATGCCTCTCCCCAAATCCAGGGTGTTCTGACAGATCTGCTGCTCCACCGCCCCATGCAGCGGCCACTCCAGGTCTATGTATACCCCACCAACCCCATATCCAGCTATGGCAGCAGGGACCAGACTGCACCGTCTTCTTACCTCCACAAATGTAAATCATAGGCTGCTGTTTTGGCGGTGGGGCGTCCTTCTGGGCTTCCATACTCAGCCTATAACTGTTTGAAACAAAAGGTTTATCCAAATTACTGAAGACAATCAGATGACAGGACGTAAACCGTGAGGTAAACAAATAGAAACGGTCTGCGTACCGTACAGCGGGCCAGAACCAGCGGCACTACACTCCAACGTGCCCGAATAGGTCGCACAGTAATGACGTAACCGGACATTGGCAGACTGTATACCATACGCGATTGTTCAGCGACGTCAGTGTTTTGGGCGGAAGCGCCACTGTGGCCATTTTGCTTATGGCTAATTGGAATAGAATCGGCAGCTGCTGTGTGTGCTGGTTATTTTTCACCACAGCCAGACTGCTGGAGAATCCGTGCTGCTTACATTGCTGCATATACGTAAATGATTTTCTGTCTACAGGATATTGCTGAGAAAATTAGAGATTTATCAAAACTGAAGTAAAGGAAAGTTAGTTTAGTTGCCCATAGCAACCGATCAGACGCCGCCTTTAATTTTTTAGAGCTTCTTTGGAAAATGAAAGGTGGAATCTGATTAGTTGCTATGGGCAACTAAGACAGTTTTCCATTACACCAGTTCTGATAAATTCTCGTCTCCCTGCCAAGATTATTCCACCATTGACCATCATAAAAAATGTTGCGCAACTTTTCAGCGACAAGAAGTCTCACCACACGTTGCTGTGTAGCCCCAGCCTAAGGCCCCTTTCACATGGGCGAGATTTCCGCGCGGGTGCAATGCGTGATGCGAACGCATAGCACCCGCACTGAATCCTGACCCATTCATTTTAATGTGGCTTTTCACATGAGCGTTTTTTTTCACGCATCACTTCTGCGTTGCGTGAAAAACGCAGCATGTTCTATATTCTACGTTTTTCACGCAGAACTGGCCCCATTGAAGTGAATGGGTCTGCGTGAAAATTGCATTGCATCCGCACACAAGTGCGGGTGCAATGCGGTTTTAACGCATGGTTGCTAAGAGATGTTGTTTGTAAACATTCAGTTTTTTTCGCACGCGCGTGATAAACGCATCAAAACGCTTCGCACCCGCGCGGAAAAAACTGAAAGAACATACGCAATCGCAGTCAAAACTGACTGCAATTGCGTGCGGATTTGGTGCGGATGCGTGCGGATTTTCCTGAACGCATCCGGACCAAATCCGGACACGCTCGTGTGAAAGGGGCCTAAAAATGCTGTTTTAGGGCTCATTCACACGACCGTATGAATGGGTTCGCATCCGTTCCCCAATTTTGCAGAACGGGTGTAGACCCATTCATCTCAATAGGGCCACTAAAGATGCGGATACCACACCATGTGCTGTCCGCATCCGTAGTTCCGTTCCGCTTCCCTGTAAAAAAGATAGAGCATGTCCTATTCTTGTTCACAATTGCGGACAATAGGCATTTTCTATCATAGTGGCGGCCATGTGTGGCCCACAAGTTACGGAACGCATACAGGCCGGTACCAGTGTTTTGCGAATCCGCAACTTGCGGACCGCAAAACACTACTGTTGTGTGAATGTAGCCTAAGATGATCTTATTTTTTTAGTTGCATTTTCTACTGAAATTGCACCTGTTTTGGAGACATTGGCGCCTTGTTCGCCTATTTTGATTTTTTTAGACTAATTCAGAAGTTTTGTAACTTTTACGACTTTTTCCGATATATTTATGTCTTTTTTGCATCTGAATTTGTCGCAAAAGCAGTCTAATGTCTACTCCACCCCAGGGCTGGCGTACTTTTTTTCATCTGTTTTCAGTGATGAAATGCGACTTTTTTTAAAGTCACACTTTCTTGGAGACATGCGACTTTTCTCTGCAAAGATGTGCCTTCTTCCATGTGCAAATAAATTAGACCAGTCTATGTGAATATGAACCTGTCGTACTGAAAAACAACCACCAGAGGACAGACTAAGAGCTCATGCACATGACCGCAGCCTGTTTTGCATCCGCATTTTGCGGAACGGAACGTCCGGCCAATAATAGAACTGTCCTATTCTTATCTGTAAAACGGACAAGAATAGGACATATTCTAGTTTTTTGCGGGGCCACGGAACGGACAAACGGACAGTGTGCTGTCTCCATCTTTTGCGGCCCCACTGTATGTGTCTGCATCCGATCCACGAAAAAATGAGGATCCGATGCAGACAAAAATTACTTTTGTGTGCAAGAGTCTTTATAAAAATATATTGGGGCACATTTAGGAATGGACTTGCCAGTATTTTAGTCCGCTTTTTTAACCGGCTGTGGAACAATATTTAGTCACATGGCCAGTTTTACGCAGTGTCCGCCAGTTGGGCATGACAGGGGCGGAGGGCCGTCCGGGATTCCAGCCCAGGCAAATTTATTAACATTTACGCCTGGAAACAGTCATAAATGTTAGCGAGAAACTGCGCCAGCCAGGGGCTCATCTCGTTTTTATGCCAGGCGCAAGGACTGCCACAGATGCACCTAATTTATGACAGAAAACTACTACACTCAGTGGGACACATTTATCATTTGAATACAGCATGAAAAAGTGACAAACTGCACATTTGCAATTTTTTTCATCGGCACTCGCACAAAAATTTTTGCGCAAGTGCCGTTTCTGCGCTGGCATAGTCACTTTCCTGAAGAGGTGGCATGGCGAGGGCAAGGAGTGGGCGGAGTCAGCAGCCCCAACACAATTATTATCTTCTACGCATTTTCTGGCATTGCAACACCATTGAAGTACTTTATATGAAATTTTGCAATGTAGCCATACCATTAAAGGGGTTATCCAATCCTATAAAATGTCACCCCATATGCCGGGCCCCTCACATTAAATATACTTACCTGGCTCCATGCACCGCCGCTGCTGCTTCTCCCCATGCGCGGCTGAAACCATCGGAGGGGGGAGGGGCAGCCAATGGCAGGCAGTGACGGGGACAAGCTTCCATAGCATCACCCGCAATGCTAGGGAGGCTCGTCCCCACCTGCCACTGGCTGTTCGCAAACCCCCGCCCCCCAACACCGGATGTTTTCATCCACGCACAGGGAGAAGAAGCGGTGGTGCGGGGACTAGGAGGGGTCCGGGTAGCCAGGTAAGTATATTCAATGTGAGGGGCCCAGCATATGGGGAGGCATTTTATAGGACCCCTTTAATGCCAGCCCACTTGTGAAAGTGGCACAGATTGATGTAGGAGGCCACAAGTCTCCAAATTTTGCGCAAAAATTTTTGTGCACTAGCACTTGCGAAATTTAAACAACTCATTATTTTTTTTTTAGAAATCAACTCTGGGTTTTAGGGTACAACTACACGGCGACAGCCATCGTGGACAGGTTTGCTGAGTAGTGGTGATCCTATAGAAATGAAAGCCCGTCACAAGAAATCCAGTAGTGTCGCCGTGTAGCCATGCCCTTAGCTTTTAAACTGCTTGAAGCCTCATGCGCACAAACGTACTTTGTTTCCGTGTCCGTTCCGTTTTTTTTTGCTGTTAGGATGTGGACCCATTCATTTTAATGGGTCAGCAAAAAATGCGGACACCACTCTGTGTACTATCCGCATCAGTTTGTCCGTTCCCTAGCCCCGCAAAAAAAAATGTCCATTTTGCGGACAAGGATAGGCATTGTTACATTGGATCCGCAAAAAAAACGGATGCCATACGGACGTCATCCGTTTTTGTGTGGACCGCAAAGAACATACAGTCGTGTGCATGTAGCCTAAAAAAATTTAGCATGTGACAGGACCCTTAAGGAGCCCAAATACTAGCTATAGTCCTCCTACCTAAGATGTGTCACCTGTTACTGACAAATAGCTGCAGAACGACCAGTGGTCTGGAAAGGTAACCAATAGACATTGAGCAAAAGAAAGGCATCATGTGACCTGTCATGTGACCGCCGAAGCTTACAAATGTGGACCTAGGGCAATTAGTAATATCAGCCTGTTCAGTCCTCATTTTCCTTGATTGTGGCCTCAGGGGGGCAGGTTCTGCTCTGTTTGCTGGAGAAGATTACCGGTGACTAAATGCCTATGGAAAAACAGGTCTGGAAGCTTTAATGATGGAAATAACTCACAATTGTGTTGTTTGAGGGAGGTTAAGGCCCCATGCAGACTACCGTATCGGGCCGTGAAAGCCCGGCCTGTGCTGCCCCAGAGGACGGGAGCGCACGGAGTCATTGGTTGCTATGACGCCGTGCGCTTCCTGAGGCCGCCGCCGTACAGTGAAACACGGTCGTCTGAATGGGGCCTAAATGTTGGCTAAAAAGTGGAGGAAGTTGAGTAGTTTTTCACTCCAGGCTGCTATAGATTCTCCTAATTTATGACAAAGTGCACACCTCTTCACATATTATGTGCATCCTCCTGCAGCACAGGGGGGATTGTAGATCTCCTTGAAGTGACGTTGTACTTCTTTGTAGCAGATTTGATGGTGGATTTCCATAGAACTCAATGGGGAAGCGGAAAAATCTCACTCAAAAACTCTTCTAAAATGCCACCAAACCGTTTTCAGTTTCTGATCTGCTACTGATTTGACTTTTACTTGACTGATTTTATTGTGAATGAACTAAACATTCCCAAAAACTGCCTGATCGCCAGTGTAGACGAGGGCAGCATTTACACGCAGCGATCACCTTTGCTGTATGAGGACAAGTGATCGATCATCCCCATAGAGAATCATTCTTCCTGAGCAGCAGGTTCTCAGTTTACAGCACGATCTGCGGCACAAGAATGATGACTTTTGGTGCTGGCAAAAGACCCAATCACCCAGTGAATGAGCGATTGCTCCTACATCGAGTGGTCGCCATCATCTTTTAAGGTACAGGCACACTTTCAGGTTTCCTGATGCAGTTCTGTCCTTAAGGCCCCTTTCACACGAGCGTCACGGATTCAGTCCGGATGCGTTCAGGGTGTGTTCCGGAAAATCCGCACGCAATCGCAGTCAGTTTTGACTGCGTATGTTCGTTCAGTTTTTTTCCACGCGGGTGCGAAGCGTTTTGATGCGTTTTTCACGCACGTGATAAAAAACTGAATGTTTACAAACATCTCTTAGCATCAGTGAATCACGCATTGCATCCGCACGCAAGTGATTCACGCAGACCCATTCACTTCAATGGGGCCAGGGCTGCATGAAAAACGCAGAATATAGAACATGCTGCGATTTTCACGCAACGGCGAACTGATGCGTCAAAAACATCACTCATGTGAAAAGACCCATTGAAATGAATGAGTCAGGATTCAGTGCGGGTGCAATGCGTTCGCATCACGCATTGCACCCGCGTGGAAATCTTGCCCGTGTGAAAGAGGCCTTATACTTTCTATCTTTTTAAGATTTTGGCTTCCAAAACTGCATCAGGAAACTGACCATGTGGCCTTACCATTAGGCTACTTTCACACTTGGGGCAGCAGGGTCCAGCAGGCTCTTCCGGCGGGGGAACACCCTGCCGGATCAGTGCTAACGCTAGCCCACCGTGCTGTTGGTAGTCCACTCTGGCGCCATTCACTTTAATGGGGGCGGGCCAGAGTACAGCAAACATGCTGAGAGACAAAAAACGCAGCATGCTGTAGTTTTTGTTCAGCCGCCTTTTGGCATGTTTGCCGTGCTGACGCCGGACCTCCAGCACGCCCCCATTATAGTGAATGTGGCAGAAGCAGGCTAGTGGTAGCACGGATCCGGCAGGCTGTTCCCCCGCCAGAACAGCCTGCCGGACCCTGCTGGCACAAGTGTGACAATAGCCTGAGACAGGCCAATTATTGGGAACAAACTTTTTTACAAACTCTCATCGTCGAAAACCAGCCTGATTATTTAAGAGGCTTTCCCACACAGCAGCTTTTGTTGCAGGAATTTCTGCTTCTGAAAACCGGATCCATTTATCTGAATGAATCAGATGAACAAATTCTGAAGGCATTTTAAAAAAGTGCTGACGTCGCTAATGAATAAAGGGAGTGATAAAAAATGTATATTGATTATTTCGGTGTATTTCATATATTCCTGTTGCTTTCTGGTAAAACCATAAGGGCCCATTCACACGACCGTGTTTATGGGTCCTCATCTATTCTACAATATTGCCGAATAGATGCGGCCCCATTCACCTCTGAGAGCGGGCAGCTGCAGCACAGAACCAGCTCCGTGCCACGGCTCTGCATTAAAAAATAAAACAGCGGACAAGTATAGGCATTTTCAATGGGGCGCCCGGCCGTGTGTTCCAAACGTTGCGGAACACACGCCGGGCGGCACCCGCAATAATACAGCCGTCTGAATGGGGCCTTAGGCTGGGTTTTCACATAGTGATAGCTGCAGGCATCCAAAACCTGCTAATACGTGGTGAGCGTAAGATCTTACAGTTTAAGAGCTCATGCACACAGTTTGGTCCTCATCCGATCTGCATTTATGGACCTCTCTTGCGTCATTGCGGGTGACGCTAGGGAGTCTCGTCCCCGTCACAGCCTGCTATTTGTCCTATCTTTTGCGGTGCGGAGGCATGGACCTGAGAGCCCACGGAAGCGTGTCCAAGTGTTTGTGGGCTTCCGATCTGTGCCTCCACTCTGCAAAAGATAGGACATGTCCGATCTTTGGCTGCATCTTGTGGATCGTGGACCCGTTCAACTCAGTGGCTATATTGCGGTGTGCAATACGGGCACGGAGTATTTACGGTCATGGGCATGAACCCTTATCCTCAGAATAGGTCATCAGTATCAGATCTGTGGGGGGAGCGACACCCAGGAGCCCCGCCAATCAGCTGTTAGAAGAGGCCTTGAGTGCTGCAGTTTCTTCCTAGGCCATCTGCCATCACTGTACATCGGTCATGTTGCCTAGTTACAGCCCAGCCCTATTCAAGTCAATGGGGCTGTGCTGCAATACCAAGCACTGCCACTAAAAGATGTACAGCGCTGTCCTTGGAAAGATGCCTGGAGCCTGGATCGCTCACCAGAACTCTGGCGACCGCAGCAGCTGCCCAAAACGGCTGATCATCGAGGGTGCCAGAACTTGGACCCCCACATATGGGATAATGACCTATCCTGAGGAGAAGTCATCATTATTTTTTCCAGGATAACCCATTTAAAGGGGATTTCCAGGACTTCATGGTGCTGACCTGTAGGAGTACCAGGGGTAGGGCTTGGCCTAAGGACAATCCATCAGTATTTACAGGGCCTGTGCCTCAGGATAGGGGATGTGCCTGATCAGTAATCGTTGGAACGCCCGTCTGTATGGGAGATTGCCGAGCACTGTACTCTACTAGCTCCAGTAATCCCATACAGATGAATGTTTTGGCTGTGGGCTTACTTGGCCTGTTGCTTGATTCGTCTAAAGAACTCCCGACAAAAATTTTATTCCATGTCCTGCTAGAAATGTACATGATGTAATCTGTAGTGAATGTCATTTTCTTACCAGTAGCTGAATTTTTGACTTGTATCATCCTAAAGTTTATCTGTGTCATGTGACCAGCAATTAGACCCACCAACTCTCACATAGACTTATGTGTGGACAGGAAGTCTAATTCTCTATGTATTCCTATGAGACTGAAAGTGAGGCTCCCATAGGAATGAATAGAGCAGTTACTGGCTTTCTGTCCTGGGTCAGTTGGAGGTCAGGGAGTTGGTCACATGACCCAGCTACAATAAGAAGAGAGGTTTTTACTCACAAACAGTCTCTGATAAGAAAATGACATTCACTATTATATCATGCACCTTTCTAACAGGTCAGAGAATAAAAATTTTTGTGGGAGTTCTTCTTTAAGGGGTTCCTCGTGGGGTGCTTGTTCTGTGATTGGTGGGGGTCCCAGCGGTAAGACCCCAACCAATCTAATAGTACTTCCTTCATAACCTGCCTGTGAATAGGGGATAACTTGCTGTATCTGGAATACCCTTTTCTTTTTATGAGGGCTTTTTTTGGGGGAGGGGGGGGCTAACTGTAGTTTTTATTGGTACTGTTTTGGGATACTTATGGGCAACACTTCTTGTAATGATAGTCAATGGTATTGCACTGCGACAGTTGCAAAAAATCCATCCAAGTTGCATTTTTGTGTAACAGTCACAGCATGTCACATTGCAATACCATTGACTATGATTTAATAAAAAGTCACATGACGTTTCAGTGACAAGAAGTCATGCAACACGTGTCACTGTGTAGCTGTACCCCTTTTTTTTGTCACGCACCTTAAGTCACGGTGTAGCCGTGGTCCAGTTCACACAACAGATTTTGAAAAACACGCATAGAAAAAATAAAAAAAATCAGCATGGAATCCAAGAGTCCTTTTTCAGCATGCTTTTTATGGGGTTTTTGATGCGTTTTTATATCCCCTACAACTTTGTTTTCCTTTTGATAGAACTGTGAGGGCTTGATTTCTATTTAAATTTTTTCCAGACGACTTGTGGAGATCATTGGTATCATTTTAGGGTACATGAAACATTTTGAAGTTTGTTTTTTTTTCGGCGACAGATAGTACCAGAATTGCATATATATATATATATATATATATTCCATTGTGTGGAATAAATGATGTGATGACTGTATAGTTCAGGTTTTTACGGATGTGGCAATACCAAATATGTGGAGGGGATTTTCTTTTTCCAGTTTAAGGGCTCATTCACATGACCATAAGCCACCTATGCCCATATTGTGCACCATAAACAGTGGTTCCGCAATATACGGGAACCGGCCGAGTAAATTTCGTATCATGGATGCGCAACCCTTAACTTGAATGGATTTGCAATCTGCAAGATGCAGAGCGGAGGCATGGATTGGAAGCGCCTCTGTGGTCTTTGGTGTCCGTGCCTCCGCACCGCAAAAGTCAGGACATGTCCTATCTCAAGGATGCTAACCTACGGCCCTCCAGTTGTTGTAAAACTACAACTACCATCATGTCCTGCAGTAGGCTGTCCTGACATGCTGGGAGGTGTAGTTTTACAACAGCTGGAGAACTGCAGGTTTAGTACCCCTGTCCTATCTTTTACCGTAATCTGGATTGCAGACCAATTTAAGTCAATGGGTCCACGCAATAGGGAAGTCACATAGCCGTTGCCCATGCATTGTGGACCGCAATTTTCAGTGCGCATCATGGGCACAGACAGCTTGTGTTCGTGTGAATGAGGCCTTAAACTTTGGTAAAGTTATGTTTTTACATGAATACATTTTTAAAATAACTCATTATTTTTACTAAAGGGGCTTGGTGAACAGCTGCTGTGGTATATGTGCTAGGTTTTGACAATGTCAAAATCCGCTGTGCGAATGGGCCCTTAAGATGCTAAACTCTGAGAGGAAAAATGCTGCAAAATGCATATTTGGCAATTGATATATGAAGAATAAATATAGTAATGGGCCTCAGACAGCAAAAACTAAACGCTGAGAGGAGATTGAAGACCGCAGAATTCATGATTGTGACTACTAAACACACAGGAGATGAGTCTGTGCGCGCCCCCGCCTCCCTGCGCGCTCCCGCTCAGAGGCCGCCCTGTGACGCGCCTTCCTCAGGCTGTGACGGTTGGGGATGGCGGGCGATTTGAACGTCAGTGAGGGAAAAGCCGGCTTGGGGCACGCGGAGAACAGTTCCCATAGCGAGCAGGACTGGCGTTGCCATAGGAAAACTGGCACGTCCTTGTGACTGTAGTAATAAAGGAGTGAGGAGGGGGCTGTCAGTGTGTGAGCTGTCAGTGACAGCCTCCAGCTTCTGGCAGCTTGTCTTCTTGTTTGGTTTCTGCGGTTTATTTGATGTAATTTCTTCTTATGGAGGAGAGCTATGAGCATGGCTGCTGGAGCTTCCTGCATGGACTGAAGGTGAAGTATGAGGGGATGGGGGTGTTACTACCCCTGTATCTAGAGGATGGGGGTTGTAGTGTCACCGTAGCTGGGGAGCCAGGAGTTCTCTCATGCCATACCCCTATATTCTTTTACTATGGGAGTCCATGTCACACAGATGACCGCCATATAGGTATACAATTGGTGGCGCTCTTCAAATGGCATTGGGGTTCTGTCCTTGCTGTGTCCATACGAGGCTATACATCCCATTGACATCCATTAGGATTGTCTGCGGCTGACATCCAGATGTAACTTGCCACTAATGAACTGGTGTAAGGGTGCGGCGACACGACTAAGCTGCCGTTGAGGATCCCACGTGTCGCAGCGGACTCTAACCCATTCAGGACCATACAATTTTACTGTTTCTGCATTTTTTATTTATTTTTTTTAATTTTTTTTTTCTCCTGAAGCCATAGCTTTTTTTTTTTTTCACATAGCTGTATGAGGAATTATTTTATTTATTTTTTTGCACTTTTTAATGGCGCTGTTTAGTATTGCATACGATGTAGCGGGAAGCTGGAAAAAAATTACAGTTGTGGGGGGGTGGAAGAAATGCAAATTTGCAGGACGGAATCCGGACCCATTCATTTCAGTGGCCCTGCAAAAAGTGCGGCCAGCCCTCGGTGTGCTGTCTGAATCCCTTGTTCCATTCTGCGTTCTGTTAAGCGGATCCGCAAAAATAGAGCTTGTCCTACTGTTGTCCGCAAAATGCGGTCTGTGGTCCCATTGTAGTCAATATGCGGAGGACGTGTCGAAAGCATCAATATGTCATCCGCAATTGCGGATCAGTTTCCAGAAAAAAGGAACATATTTATTTCTTAGTACCCTAGCAACATATATTCCTCCTTCCATCCTGTTTCCTGCAAAAAAAAAAAAACGGATGCAGATGTACAATTGGGTAACATGGATTCGCAGAAAATGGAACGAAAATCTGGAAAAAATACTGACGTGTGAATGGACCCTTACAGGATAAATACCGTATGTTTTATAATTTATTAGCACAGGCGTTTCATTTTGGAATGCGGCGATGCCTATGATCATCTTAATTTTATTATTAAATAATTACATTTGGAATTATATAATTTTAATTTTTTTTTTATTAAAAACTAGTGTAATAAAAATTAAAAAAAAGTGATCAGTGGGATCTGGCACCCCCGTCGATCAGCTGTTTCAGGAGAAGGCAGTTCTCCATCTGAGCGCTACTACCTCCATCTTGAAAGGAAGTGTACTTACAAGTACTCGATCCATTCACTTTAATGGAGCGAGTACTTATTACACTACACTGCTGCTACGGGGAGATGAGGGGCGGTATAATGAAGAGGAAGTTCGTAATGGAGTGCTGCCACCTCCTCTTCAAACGGCTGATTGACGGGGGTGCAAGAAGCCGGACCCCACTGATCAGATATTGATGACCTATCCTGAGGATAGGTCATTACTTAGTTTAAAATCCTGCACAAGTCATTTAAGTCCTCTAGGGGTTGTCTCACGTCAGCAAATGGCATTTATCATGTAGAGAAAGTGAATACAAGGCACTTACTAATGTATTGTGATTGTCCATATTGTCTCCTTTGCTGTCTGGATTCATTTTTCCATCACCTTATATCACTGCTCGTTTCCGTGGTTATGACCACCCTGCAATCCAACAGTGGTCGTCCTACTTATCTTTGTTGCTGTGCTGGGTGCACAGATCGTCTTAGGTAATCCTAAGAATCCATTCAGATGTCTGTAAGTGTTTTGCGGATCCGTAAAACACGGATACCAGCCATGTGCGTTCCACATTTTGCGAACCACACATGGTTGGCCCTGTGATAGAAATGCCTATTCTTGCTATATATATATATATATATATATATATATATATATATATATAATTTTTTTTTTTTTTTTGTGTGGCCGCGGAACAGAACTACGGATGTGGACAGCACACAGTGTGCTCTCGCCATCTTTTGCGGCCCCACTGAAATGAATGGGTCCGGATGCGGACACTGAACTAAGGATGTTTGAATGGACCCTAATTCATGGGTTGTAGAAGATCCAGAAATTTCTCCAGCTAATTGACCTTGGGTAGGGATGAGCAAACTTGTGTTTTCAAGTTCAGCGTACAAGGTTCGGGTTATCTAAGAACTCCGTTATGGATTTTGCTACCACAGTTATGGTCCCTGGTAGAGTTCTTAGATAGTCTTGGAGATGACTAAGTATTGGATGTCTACTGCATGACATCCATTAACTGACCTGTTACATGTGCACTTGGCAGCTGAAGACATGTGTTGGTCCCATGTTCATATGTGTCTGCATTGCTGAGAAAAATGATTTATATATGTAAATGAGCCTCTAGGAGCAACGGGGGCGTTACCATTACACCTAGAGTCTCTGTTCTCTCTGCAACTGCGGCACCCTCTGCACTTTGACAGGGCCAGGCAGTGAGAACATAATCATGCCTGGTCTGTCAATCAAAGTGCAAAGGGTGCGGCAATTGCAGAGAGCAGAGCCTCTAGGTGTAATGGTAACGCCCCCGTTGCTCCTAGAGGCTCATTTGCATATAATAAAACTTCATTTTTCACAGCAATGCGGACACATATGAACATGGGACCAACACAGATGTCTTCAGCTGCCAAGAACACATAACAGATCAGCCAGTGTCATAGGTACAAATCTGCTGACAGATGCCTTTCAATGAATCTCCCCCTTAGTGTCTTAAATGCATAAAATATATGTATACACCTGCTGTTATACAGTATAATTTGATAGCTATTGGAGTAAGATGCTTGTACTGCGGAGCATTATTTGGGGATTTGTTTTAACCCCCTAACTGTTTTGCCCGAGTCCAGCTCCAGCAGTGGGAAAAGTAGCTAACTGGAGGGGGGAGGGCTGCTTTAGATGCTGTTACCTCCTGAATGGTAGCAGCTAGAAACATGCAACTGGTCTTGTTTGAAAGCCGACATTCCAGGCATGCAAGACCAAAATGACAGCTTAAAGGGAACCCGTCACCTCAAAAACACAAAAAAAACTGCCAGCATTACCGTAAACTCGGGTCCAGTGTGTAACTAATGATGCTTTTCATCCATTTCAGTGATTCCTCTAACCAGCAGAAAAAGACTTTTATCCCCATGAGCGCGCACTTTGCAGTCAGCTTGAAGTCAAGGAGGCAGCGGCCTCCTTTCTTCAAGTCAAGTAAAGCACCGCCCCTCTTCTTCTTGATTGACATCCTTACTTTGGGCCGGAGAACGTGTGCGTGGTGCGCTCCTTGTTCCTGCGCAATCCCGGGTCCGGCTCTCCAGCTTGCAGGCTTTCTTATGCGCACTGCGCATGCCCAGCAGTTCAAACGAGCGCACGGACGCACGCCTGCCTGCCCGCTCGTATGAATTGCTGGGGCATGCACAGTGCACATAAGAAAGCCTGCAAGCTGAGAGCCGGACCCGGGATTGCGCAGGAACAAGGAGCGCACCGCGCACACGTTCCCCGGCCCAAAGTTAAGGATGTCAATCAAGAAGAAGAGGGGCGGTGCTTTACTTGACTTGAAGAAAGGAGGCCGCTGCCTCCTTGACTTCAAGCTGACTGCAAAGTGCGCGCTCATGGGGATAAAAGTCTTTTTCTGCTGGTTAGAGGAATCACTGAAATGGATGAAAAGCATCATTAGTTACACACTGGACCCGAGTTTAAGGTAATGCTGGCAGTTTTTTTTTTGTGTTTTTGAGGTGACGGGTTCCCTTTAAGTCCAAGCAACAGAGGAGAAATCGAGCCGGGAATAATCTCTGGTAAAACCTGTTGTTACTTTCATTTTCCGCTGCATTCACAGCATCCTGATTTCTATCAGTGATATCTTCCCCTGTCCTAAACGTATTGCTGTCATTCTGGTATTGTCGGCTTTCGAACAAGACCAGTTACATGTTTCTAGCTGCTACCATTCAGGAGATAGCAGCTTCTAAAGCAGCCCTCCACCCCCCACTTAGCTACTTTTCCCACTGCCCGAGCTGGACTCGGGCAAAACAGTTAGGTGTTAATTGTGAACGTGAAAGCAACTTTATGCAGTTCTGTAGTTGGTGTGGAGCAATAAAACTTATTCGTAGTGTTACCCAGCTTTATTAGCCTTTTATATATCAATGCAGCCGAACTGTGCAGTGACACGATCAGAGCAGCACGGGTTAAAACCAGTGCCTCAATGTACCCGTCAGGTTTCTCAGGCATAATTATTAAACACTCAATTTCATGTTCTCTTGTTTGATCCTTTATACAATGTAACATTGGTCACTTATATTTTACAGGCTTACAGAAGAAAGAAATTGGAAATGGCGTACAAAAGATCGGTTTTAGACAGTCCTGCTGTAAATCAAAGCAGTTTTATAGCGGGCGCAAAGAAGCATGTTGGCTACAGAAACTGCCTCATGTATTTATCTCAAGACAGTGGCTACAACGACTCTCTGAAGGCATTTAGTCCAGACTCTGGTGAAAGTAGCAGTGATTCTTTAGACAGTGGAACTCCATCACAAGACGATGAGAACTCTGAGAATATAGATCCTACCACTTTAGAATGCTCCCCTATCCGCAAAATCGTCTTGGAGCCTGGAGCTCGCTCAAAGAGTGGTAGTTACACCACAGAAATATGTGAAACTCCTCGAGTTGCTAAAAAAGACTTCTCATTGCGCCGTCGGCTCCTTCTTTCTAAGGCCACCTCTGGCGGGAATTTGGATTTTGATGCTTTAGATGGTTCAGAGGAAATGCAGGGAAGGAAGGCAACTATTCAGAGATTTCCTAGTTTCGAGGCAGACCTTTCTCAAAATTTTGACTCTCCAAGAGACGCCTACAAACCAATCGCAACAAGCACTTTAAAAATTGAGAATGATTCTAGCATGTCGTGCAAAAAGTATAGGGTTTCATTTGCTCAGCAGAGGAGTTCCACCATAGATGAAACTAAAGGTGACGCTGTTCCTTTTCCAGAGGTAGAAAACCTATCCCCGGTTCAGCACTCAGCAGAATCAACCGATGACAGCCTTCTGAGTGTTAATGAAGCAAACCTCACAGAATTACACGCCACACCAACACGCAACTTAATCTCCAATACTAACGAAGCATTCCAGACCCCCATTAGTAACCTTGCTGCAAGTTTTCAATTCAATTTATGCACCCCGACCTGCACACCAGTAACGGACCTTGAAAATTCCATAACTGAGGACAGCGCATTTCATTCACTAAGCCTGGATAAGTCACAAGACTCTATAACCGATCACGAAGGCTCCTTTCAGGAACTTATCCAGAAGCAAAAAGAAACCCCCAAGTCCTCTCATAGTAAAAATCGTCTGCGGAAACTGGATCGTTGTAGGCGATTATCAACTTGCGCGAAAGAGGCTCTCAGTCAGAAGTTGAAGAGGAATCTAAGGAAACTCATTTCTTGAGTTCATCCTACAAATCAAAAATGACAAGGAACTCCGTAACAGAAGAAGGCGAGTTCAGTTTCGACGACAGCGCAAACAATTCTCTCTTAAAGGTTGAGGATTTAACAGGCACGCCTGCCCTGCGGGTTGTTCGTGCAATGGTAGAAAGAAGCGCCCAGAAAAGGTTTACAACGGCCCACCATGCAGGAACTTATGAGCAGTCTGGATTGTTCAGATGTGTCTGAAGATGAACTGACGAGACTCATTGGCAGGAAAATGGGCCTAGAACAACTCGATATTTTAGCTGAATTAAAATACAGAAATTTGAAGCATATAATCGCATTTATATTTAAAGTCTTGAACGTGGAGAGTCTTTGCAGGTAAATGTGGAATGAGAGGCCGATGACTTTTTCCTGATTTTAGATGATTGGGGCCGTGCTCACAGGTCGCTCCACTTCAGACACAATTTACTTCAAAATCTCCGTGCAACTGCTTTTAGACACCTTTTATCAACCAATGTGTCTAGACAAGAGAGTGTGGTTTAGAGCAGGGATGCCCAACCTGTGCCCCTTCAGCCGTTTCAAAAACTACAACTTCCATCATACTCGGACAGCCTACAGCTATCGGGGCATGCTGGGAGTTGTAGTTTTGGAACAGCTGGAGGGCTGCAGGTGGTTTGCCAAAATAAATACACTAAATGTTTGTGCAAATATTATTAAATAAGCTGAGCCGTTGAATTGGTGATAAGGTGGATTTACACGGCCCGATATTTGGGCTGATGATGGGAATGAATGTTCCTATGATTGCTCGTTCACAATAATCTGCTCTTCTGAAATTGCCGCAGATCGGATGTGCGGACACCTCAATCATAGTTCCCGGGCAGCAGATTGTGTGGTCCAAATAGCACTCTGCTGCCCTGGGGGGAATGATTTTGTATGGGGTCAAGTGATTTCTCGTCCTCGTACTGTGGAGGTGCATTTAAATGCAGAGCTTCACCTCCACTTAGCGACCAGCCAATCGTTGGAAAAGAACGCTTCCTTCCCAGCAATCGGATGCACCTCTGTATGTGTAAATGTGTCTTTAGACGCAACAGTCTAAAGATGCGTTGGGTTTATCTAATATCCTATTTCAGTATTGGGCAGGCCCACTAACAATGGAACATGTCTGCTACACACGTAACCCCAGGGTTGGTTTTCCATTTGCCTCTGTGCAAATTTCAAAAACGTCTCTGATTTAGAAGATATTTCAAATACTTTTGAAAGAGCATTTATGGGGTTATCTGACTGTTAAAATCTGATCAATGGGGGTCTGACATCAGGACCCCTGCTGATCAGCTGTTTGAGAGCCCTGTGAGCACCGTG